>JAVQJG010199396.1:0-13613 GCA_036024015.1 Craterocephalus amniculus | reverse complement strand
GTTGAATATGTTTCTGTCGGATGCGAATGTCAAAAAAATCGACCTCATTCCGAAAAAATAAACTTCGCAAAATCGCTAGATGGAATTTCGTCACTGATGTGAAGGTTTCCATTGACTTTACGTTGATTCGATTTTTTAAAGTACTGTGCGAATTATTCGGACAAAATATTCGGAGTAGGTGTGTAAAGGCCTTAACAGACGCAGTTCCATGTTTGCAGCTTTGATAGATATGCTTGGGCCGATTTTAGCGGAGCAAAGCCGTCTGCACCTGTTTTAGTACACGCAAAGCGTTAATAAATCGAGGCCTAAGACTTTATTCCCCATCGCTTGGATCCTGCTGTTGCAGCACAGATGCTGATATTTGTATAAGGGAAGAAATTTACAGTTTATGTTTTCTTTGTTCGGCAGAGTTTGAAGTAAAAGACATGACGAGCGTATTTATGAGCCATCATACATACAGTATCTGAGTAAACTGCACGTGGAGTTGGGAGTGTGTGTGTGTGTGTGTGTGTGTGTGTGTGTGTGTGTGTGTGTGTGTGTGTGTGTTTTTTGACACACTCCCAGATTCCTCATCCATTCCTCAGAAAGAACAGTAATTCATTGTCTGACAGCTGTTTTCTTTTCTGTGAGCCTGCCTTGCTTGGATCCCGGGGTGTAATTCCACACAGCTGGAGGTTTTCCTGAAGGGAGAGAGAGAGCGAGAAACCTCCAGTGCTGACACATTCGCCAACAAATGGCACTAATAAACCGTCTTTGGATCAGAAATCAACACACGTCTGCTGCAGTTCATTTGTGTCCACCTGCTTTATGTCCAAAGTACATCAAACCAAAGTTCAGTGGACTCCTGATTGAGTTAGACTTTTAATTTAATTATGCGTCAGTAGTTTTTGTTCAGTTTCTGGACATCTCTATAAACACCTGCCCCATTCAATTAGCTCAAGCTTCATACAGCTCTATGACTCATGCTAACTATACGCTCTGTTGGGCCTGTTAGCATACAAATGTGGGGTAATTAGGATTAAACAGGGTACAGCTGCGACTGATAAAAATTGATGTTATTTTTGTGGTCAGAAGTTTGGCCCCGATACTCAAAAATAAGATCAATAAAAATCTTGTTTCAGCATGTCAAGCTTTTTTTAGACTATGAAGCTGAGCTTGACTTTGTCCAACATAATTAGATCAATATTTCTGAATTTGTTGTTGCCATAAACAACCATACAGTTAGTGATGCCTGGAACGATGAAAGAAACTCCGTTAGGTTAGCCTCCTTTGTTTCAGCTAGCTTCAGTAACTGACTAGTGTCTGATTTACTGTGAAACAGGAATAAGTCTAAAATCTGAGATTGCCAGATCAAAGACATGGGTGTTATCAACAGCCAAGAAAAATGAGAAATATTAAAACATCCAATTAGTAAATAAATTAAATAATTAATTTAATTATTTAATTTAAACTCCCAGGAAATTATTATCGCAAAAAATTGTTTGATAAAAATGAAGTCAACAATAAAAAACGCAAAACCTATAAATGGTTAATACTCTCAGTAACAGGAAAGGAAAACCGCAAGAAAAATATTGTCCTCATAACACTGGTATCAAACAGTACTGACGCGCTTTACTGAAACTTGGAAGGATAATTCAGAATCAGAATCAGTTTTATTGTCATTGAACCAGCGTCCCAGTACAACGAAATGTCTAACCAGTACAACCACACAGTACAACGAAATGTATAATCAGTACAACCCGTCCAGAGCAGACACAAAGACATTAACAACAACATTGACAGACTTGGGTCGATCCGTCCAACCTTACTCAGAAGTAAAGATGGCCAGATGTGGAAGAGCTTATAAACAGATGTAATACCTCAAAAACATTGTTATTCAATGTCAAATTAAAAGTCTTTGTAACGCTCATCATCGACAGTGCAAAACATTATCAAAAGATTCAGAGAAATTAGAGATGTCTGTGCGTAAGGGACAAGGCCAACGACCTTTACTTGATGCATCACTGCATCACTCATCAGCACTGACATTAATTACTAAATGCCTAAATGTCTGCCATCCAATAGAAAATATTAAAACAATAAAAATCGATCAGTGATAAAGAAAAAACTCTTCAGCAGCTAAAAACACATATCAGGCAAGAATGAAACTGAAGTCAAACACCAAAACTCCAGAAAGCCATAACCCCGAGGCCCAGACAACATCTGATACAATTCAGTTTTAAAACCTGATTAAACACGGATTAAAGCCTGATTATAATAAAAAGGCATCATATTGAACCAAAGGAGTCTGATGAGTCATCCGGATCAAAATTAGATTTGAATGTAGACAGATATATGTTCTGTATGTCAGGTGGAAATAATCCTGTTACATGAGCTGCATGGCTTGCATTGCAAAAATTGACTTACTAAAGTTCAGTTCAGTAAAGTTTAAAAAAAAAAAGTTAGGTCTAGGGGAAACAAGGCAAGACCAAAACAGAACTCCTCGTTTTCTGATACGAATAAATTATACCGTCCTCATCCATTTATCTGGGGTTGGGTCGCCCAAACAAATAAATTATTTGAGATTTTCAAAAAGATTAAAATGGTTAAGGAGAGAAACTAATATGAGAAACATGGGAAATCACTGATTATTCTTCTACTATTTTTTCTGGAAAATCAGACAACAGTGTAAATTTGCACATCAAAATGATTTAATTTGTTCAAACACGCATGTAAACAAACGCTATGATTAGAATAATAGCACAGGACTGATCGTAATTGTAACCAGACTGAAGAGATAAACCCGCACGTAAACAAGGCTGGTTCAACATGAGCATAGAGACCTGGTCGGGTTGCAGAGCGTCAGCTGTCATAGTAGATTTTTAAAAGCACCACCTGAATGAGTTGGATGTTACCACTCTAACGCTGCACCAACTTCTACTGATTGTAATTATCAGGGGTGGAAATTAAGTAATTACATAACTTACGTTACTGTAATTGAGAAGCTTTGTTGTGTACTTTTTTTCAAGTACTTTTAAAAAATTGTTATTCTACTTCTACTTAAGTACTCTGGTACATTTTACAGCGCATCACAAACGTTACTGAGTAACTTTTACTTTTACTCAAAGTACATTTAGAATTATTAACTTTTTACTTTTACTTGAGTAGATATTTTGACTGGTAACTTTACTTGTACTTAAGTAAAATCACATCAGAGTAACAGTACTCGAGTATTATATTTTTGAACTCTTTACACCTCTGGTAATTATTCTCAGTTCTGTAAATTCCGGCATGCAGGGAAGATGTATTTTGTCACACAGACAAAACGGTAAGCTAGCTAGCTGCTATTCTAAGGTGTATGCCTCACAATGAGACAAAATATAATTTGCAAGATTAATTTCCAACATGAAACTTTTAGACATGCCAATACATCTGCAAACATCAAAGGTCTAATGTGCCGAGCAGCTAGTATTTGCTAATGGTACTATGAGCCAGCAAGATGCACATATCAGGGCTCAGTATTTTGACCCTGATACTCAAAAATCAGCAGATAAAATAATATCTTACTTTTCATCAGAAGTATTGGAACTTGAATCTCTCAAGTCATTTGGAAACAAACTTGGCAGCTGAATCTGCTGGCGTCTGAAACCCACCATTACCAGTAACACCTTGAGTTGATCTGCACTGAAGTTTACAGGTGCCTTCAGAGAACGGTAATTCCAGCCTTGCATGGTGGAGTGTAATAAAGCTGTCAAACACTACTTTAATCACAGTGCTTGTGTTATAAATGTAATATGCATGTCTTCCTACTTCATGTTGTCAAACAAACTAAACAGATCTTAGAATATGAACCTTGTTAAACATCATTTCACTCATAAATATCTCGTAACTTATAACTGGATTTAAGGTGCAGCGTTGCTTCGCAGCGCCGGTCTAAAGGATTCGCTCCATGGCGCTCTGCTCAGAGGGTCAGGCTTTTTTAATGACTCTTGAACACAACCTGTTTTACAACCATTTTCCCTTTCATTTCCTGTCTGGATGACCCAAACGTCTCTGGAAGGCAGCTTGTAACATGTCCCTGCCTCGGTTTGGACACCATCTCTGCCCTTAATTTGTAGACAGGATGTTTAACCGGACCACCTGGAGGGTCACTAGGAAAGGGGCCCAAGGGTGATTTTCCCCAGATGGTTTAACATCAGTGCATTCACCCCTGTGTTGACTGAGATGAAAACGCCATAAGGCTTATAGCTGATTGTGTGTTTCGCTGCAGCTGAAAGATTACATGATCCTCTGTGGGTCTAACACATTTTTTTGCCTCTTCATCAAACAATAACGTGCTCCACAAAAGATTATTATGGAAAGGCTCATGTTTAGGCATTCATATTTTATTAGATTTTACATTTTGGTAATGAAAAGGTTTTCATAACTTCAGTAACTGGTCAATTTTTACATAAACCCTGTTATTTAAATTTAGCCATTGCAAAATGAGTGATTATTAAGTACAAGGCACTGACATTTAACGAAGAGATTTTCTATCTACACTTATTTCTTTCATCGGCTTTTGCTGCATTTTTCACTCAAAATGTGCAATTTCCTCTGTAATTCCACTTTAATGTGAAAACAGCTTTTAAATTTCCAGCTTGTTCTAAAGCTTTCTGGATGATAGATGACAAGCATGTTTGGGGTGAGGTCTGCCCTCACATAATCTCGCGCTGTACAATACACGTGCAGTCCCCGCTGTGGAGGAAATAAACTTGAAAAGCCTGCAACTGGAGCAATGAAGGAAAGTTTGAAAGATAAGGGCTGCCAGGAGCTTCGTTTCAATGTTTTACTGGCACAGAGTACCAATTTTCAACATACCTCCATCCTCAAGTGCTCATTAAAGCAAAAATTACACCAGTTAGAAGCTTATAAACTGCTGTATGGCAGCAGCCTGACAGCCGTTCCTGTTTCCCTGGGCAGGATTCTGCACTCGAGTGATGGAGCATCACTTGAGATCCAAAACTGCTGAGACACAGCTATACTTACTTGGGATGAAGATAACAGTTATTATCAGTTTCTGCATCGTCTTACCTGTGCTAGCAGAATCTCCATACGCTGTACACAGCTGCCCCAGCAAAGGTAAGTATAACCCTCCTGCAGGAGCAAAAGTCATCCGCTGAAATGACAGAAGCTTCATACCGTGGATGAGCGTGGAAATAGATGACCACTGGGAAAAGGGTGTGAGTGCTCCATACTGGGTCAACTTTCACAAATTCAATTCTAGGTTTAGATTCCACTTTTGCGGCGTTCAGTTTAGCCTTTTGCCCAAAGTCTAGATGAGTCTGTTATCCTGGAATGTCTTCACTTAATTATTATGGAAAAAAACTGTGTAAACCAAAATAAACTCACCAACCATTTTTTAAATACCCTGGATTTAACCTGATTTTCCTTCAAAACTGCAGCAGTTCTTGGTATCATAGATCCAACAAGGTGATGGAAACCTTTTTTGCCTTACTGACATGACAGCGTCACACAGTTGCTAGCAACTGTTCGATGTGGTTACTGTGGAGGCCATTGGAGTTCAGTGAACTTGTTGTCATGTTGGACATGATCTGAGCTTGTTGCATCGTCCTCTCCTGCCTGCCTATGTGCTACCAAGTACCAACCAGGCAGTAGAGCAGGCCATCCAATAACTACAAGCTTGACGAATCCTGTTTGATCCCAGTCAGTCTGTCGTGTTCTTGGGGATCACACTTTAACATCGTTACCTCCATTGTCTGCGTTGCTGGTTTATGAATGAGTATTAATGTTTAGTGGTGGTCGGAGAGGCTTGGTGCGGACTGACTGCCATATTGACTGATGTCAGACTCTACAACAATCTGTAACACCCGAATCAGGCTGTCATGTTGTAGTCTGTTTAAACTGTTTACACTGTTTACTAAGTCACTTTATAACATCACTTTATACTGTTATAGTGTTTATGTTTAGTGTTTTATGTTTAATCCTTAGTGTTTTTTAAATCTATTTATTTTATTTAAAATTTTCTCACTTTTTCTGCTTGTGCTCCTGTGAAAAGTGAATTTCCCCATCCGTAGAATTAATAAAGTCTAATCTAATCTAATCTATTTCTATTAGCTGTGGCTCCATGAATGTGGTATAAATGAATAATGGGTTCACTGTTTGTGTGTCTTAAAGCCCCAGTGTGTAATCTTCAGCGACATCTAATGGTCAGACAGATTTACAACAACTTTACCCTCTCCCCCCACCTCCCCCCACCGCCTCTCGCTTTTCAAGAATACAGTAGCTATCAGGGGATACAATGCACTGCAACGCAACATTCCCATCACCTGCCTTGTAAAGTAACAAGATATGTTTATGTAGACAAAGGTGCACATAACTGGTCGTCCAGAGCTACTTCCCTCCAACTTTTAGATGTATTCCTTCTCCAACACGGTTAAATCATATAAATGTCTCGTTAGCAGGCTGCAGAGGCTGGCATGGCTAATTCAGCCATGATTCAGCTGCTTAGCATTAGCATGGTGTTTATAGAAAGTAACGGTTAATCATCCGACCTAAACCGGAGTAAAGTAGTCACTAACCAACTCTGTCCTGTTTCTAACATGGCACAAACATAAATTTTGATGTTACATTGAATTAGCCCACCTGTCTAGTAGAAAGGCGGCAACCTCTGCGTCCGTTTTTAGCCAACCATTTCCCTCGTTTATTGTCTCCATCTTGTAAATGCCGGCCCGATGTAGACTCTTGTTTTCTCACGATTCTTTTTTCTTTTTCTTTTTCTTTTTCGTGGTATTTTGACCTCCCTTTTATCCAGCATAGAATAAAAACGGCCCTCCATGTCAGTAGAAAAAAAGAAATTTACAATTTACCCAAAGGCAATTTACCTTAAGGAAAAAGCAAAATTGGCTAATTAATGTGAATGATCTATTCAATTAAAGTCAAAGGCCCAATCCCATTTATCTTTTTTACGCCTACCCCTGCCTCTTAAAATAGAACTACAAAGGGGAGAGCTGAAAGTTAACCCCTACCAATTAGGACACCCCTTCAAACAATCGCATACGTCATCAGTAGTCACTGCTGGCTTTTACGTAAGCAGAAGGAACAACCCGATGCCAGAAATCAAGAAATCATGCTGTCTAAAACCATGGTGATCTCTTTTGCATGGGGCAGCTGTTTTACATTACCAGGCCAACGCTGACTTTACATCCGATTTGTGCATATAACTACCGCATATGTTGTACCGTATGAAGCCCTCAGAGTCCTGTGGAGCAGCAGCGAAGTTGCAGATGTTTTTATATGTAACGTTATTTCTGCAGGGTTGCCTACTAAAGAGCACCGGTAGTGTTCAGTTATTCTAGTATGCTAGTAATTAAGCTATTTCGCAATTTTTCATTTGCATTTTATGATGAAAATAACCATTACACATTGAAACAGCATAAAACTAAACAATACACAAGTTGTTAAGCATTTTACAACATTATTTATTGAGGAAATACTTGCACTTGTGCATTTCCAGGACTAGGTTGCAGCTATCTTGCTGGAGGAGGAGTTAAGTTAGGACAGATTTACCCATTAAGAAACTGGATCTGGATACACACAACATTCTCCAGCCTTGCAATCATGAGCCTGATAGGTTTTAAAAAATTCCAGTAATGGAATAAGGATAAAATATCCCACATCAAAGAAAAACTGAATTGTGGTTTGATGTGAGCCAGTGGAGAAGTGAGCTGATGTGCTCACAAACCTTTTCCACAGAACTGTAAATGTGGTTTCACATATCAGTGTGTTACAAAAGAAAAGGCTCGTTTCTTCCACGATATTAAGTCGGACACAAAACAGAACCAAATACCCAGAAATCAGCGGGACGGCTATGAATCTAATTATACAGCCAATACTCAAAGCAAAATTCTTTTACTGAGCCAGAGATGCTGGAGAGGGAGATGGAGGCTACATCATGAGAGATATTATAGACAAACTACGATGTCTACAGAGTCCTGCGTCTGCCAGGCGTCATCTCTGCACTCTTTCAATGTCGATGTGTCATTTGATTTCAAATATTGATGCTGACAGAAAAATACAGCAGAGTAAACCATGATCTGTTCTCACAATCTAACCTGATTCTGTAGCATCCCATTAGGAATTCCCTCACATCTCTAGCTTATAGTTCAAATTTACAATTTATGTCATCTGAAGATACTTATGAACACGTTTGATACGTAGAATGCAGTTTCAGTCCAGGCACACAGATCATGATGCACAATTACAAAAACTGTGGCGATCTTTTTAAAAAAAAAAACATTTTGCATTTATTTCACAAGAACAGTGGTGGAAAAAGCAGCATTAAGCCAAATGTGTAGTTTCCCTTTTTTAAGTTTAAAGAGATAGTCAGTAGGGACTAGTGTATTTTTGTGAAGACTGGGGAGGGAGTTAACTTGTTTCTTCTTATCTTTGTGTGTGTGAGTTTGTTTATGAAAGAAATGATATTTGTGTTTTTATATTGTTATATTTGTTGTGTAAAGGCCGTTTTAATTCTCTTTTATGCAGACACTGTTTTTAATATGTAAAGCACTTTGAGCTGCCCAGGCCTGAAAGGTGATTTATAAATAAAATTTGATTTGAAAAGTACTGAAGAATTGTAATTGAGTAAAAGTACCTTTCTAAAACTACATGAGTACTTCCTTTAAAATGTACTAAAAAGTACCTTTCTTTATAGATATCATGAAGGCGTATTTTGCATAACAAGGATTATTTTAACTAAACAATGGATATAATGTTTGGGAAAAGAGTGTACTTTGATGACTGTCACAGAGGAAGGGCAGACGCCTCTATGAGTTTAACTAGCTTCTTTAACTTGGTGTCACATCACAGATAATTATCAACAAAGACAAAAATGTGTTCCCTGTAGATGAAAGACCCTTCAGTCACCCTCCAGTGGTAAAAAAAAAATTCCAGTGTTGAAAGTTACATTCTTGTGGTGGATAACATCTATTTGAATGTGAGCAGCGTGAGCAGGCCCAAGTTGTCTCAGCAGAGTCGATGTATCCTGCTTTTAACTGCAGCAAAAACAAGGAGTTAATGTGATGGTCCAAAACCCTCCCTCATTCAGCGCTGCACAAAGTAACCCACACAGAACATCCTCTGACCGTAGTTAATCCTGAACATTTAGTTTTCTCAGTTCATGTTCTAGACAATTCTGGACTGCAGAGTTAAAGGGAGGGGTCCTTTCTGATCGCTTTACATTAACAATCGTAATGTGTTAAAACACAAACTTGTTTCCATATGATTTTATATGCAAATACTGCATGTGTAAGCAGATAAAAGCAAATAAAAACAGAAGATATTTACTTTCAAAAATGAGGAAAAATGCTCGACAGATGCGCACCTTATCGACAGCTAATATGGCGCCCATCTTCAATCAATCAATCAATCAAAACTTTATTTATAAAGCGCCTTTCAAACAAAGATGCGACTCAAAGCGCTTTACAGTTTAAAAAATTTCCACCCATCCAACCCACCCCCCAATCCACAATTCACCCACCAACATTTACCATATCCCGCACCCCCAGCCCCTCAAAGGAGGATGATACAGAGTACATACTGAAAGGCCAAGTGCAGATGGACAAATGAACAAATCAGGAAACCCCATCAGAAAGGGATCCGTCTGTACCAAGGGCAGCATATCGGCTGCAACTGCAGGATTACAGGAGCATGGTGGCCAGGGGAGGCCAGGCCGTGACAAAAGCCCCCATCAAGGTGCACAGGCCACCATATCAGTCGGCCACAGACAGACACCACCCCCAATACAGACGGACCCCCAGAGAGGAAACACTGGAAGGACCCGAAAACAATAAAAAAACAGTATATGAACACTAATGAAGAAACAATCAAAAGCCAATAAAAAATTCACAAAAATATTACAAAACTAGTTAAGACTTAAAAAACTGAACATCAACTAAAAGCTAAGCTAAAAAGGTGGGTCTTCAACCGAGTCTTAAAAACATGAATGTTCTCTGCAACCCTGAGGTCCTGCGGCAGACTGTTCCATAAGTGAGGGCCGCTCCACTGAAACGACGCCTCCCCGTGGGTGCACGTCCTGACCTTAGGAATGACTAAAAGTCTACTGCCAGAGGACCGCAGGGATCGCGAGGGTTCATAGGGTAAAAGCAGATCTGAAAGATAAGAAGGCCCAAGACCATTAAGACATTTAAAAACCATTAAAATGCAGTGATCGTAAAATTGGTGTCTTCTTCAAGACATGTGCTGCTGAATTTTTTTGTTTTGTTTTGTTGAGTTTTGTTGAGTTTTGAAGTTGTAAACCTGAGATGGTTTTTTGGGGAAGACCAGAAAGCAGGGCATTACAGTAGTCAATACGACTTGTGATAAAAGCATGCATTAGCGTCTCTGTGTTGGCCTGGGAGAGAATGTGGCGATGTTTTTTAAGTGATAAAAACCTATTTTGGTAAAATTTTTAATATGTGGAATAAAAGTCAGCTCAGAGTCAAAAATTACACCCAAGTTTTTTACTTGTGAAGATGGATTAAAAGATAATGATTGTAATTTATGTAAAATTTTCTCTCTCTGGGCCTCAGGACCAATGACTAAAATCTTAGTTTTGGCCTGGTTAAGCTGGAGAAAGTTTTCTGCCATCCAGGATCTGATGTCCGAAATACAGTTAAAAAGTGCATCCATTGGCCTTGAGTCATCAGGAGACACGAATATGTACAGCTGGGTGTCATCAGCATAGCTACGAAAGTTGACCCCATGTATCCTGATGACCCCGCCAAGAGGGAGCATGTATAGATTAAAAAGCACTGGGCCCAAAACCGAACCCTGGGGCACACCACATGTGATTTCCCGGACCCTAGAGGAGTAGGTGTCCAAGCTTACCATAAATGTCCTGTCTGTGAGGTAGCAGGTGAACCATCTATGATCCGTACTAGAGAGGCTGAGCTGCTTTAAACGAGATAAAAGAATAGTGGTCAACGGTTTCAAAAGCAGCTCTTAGATCCAGGAAAATCCAACACTGTTGTCTTCTTTAGGTCATAATTTAATCTAAGATCATTTAAAATCTTTAAAAGGGCCGTCTCTGTGCTGTGGTTCACCCTAAACCCAGACTGAAATTTCTCGAGGACATTCTGTGTGTTTAAAAAATCAGTGAGCTGAATAAAAACAAGTTTTTCTAAAATTTTACTTAAAAATGGTAAGTTGGACACCGGTCTAAAATTATCTTCCATCCTACCTGCACTGTGAGCTCTCTCCAGACAGAGCTAATTTTTATTGTGACTCCTGTTTTACTCTGTGCCTTCTTTTCTTCTCCCTCTGATGTCATCTTTTATTTCTTGCTGAATCAGCCATGCTGTGCTTTCAAAACTGCCATAGTTGATATCCGCTTACTAGCAAGGGAAGCAGTGCGTAAAGTGAAACTCAACAGTGCATGCAACATCCTGAAAAATACGTTTATGGTGCGGTTTCTTAGCTCCGGGAAGCTGCTGGGCAGCGGCTGCTCCAGGAATGTACGTAATAGATGCTGCAGTACCATGAAACGAGTCAGGAGCATCAGGTTTTAAAGTTAAACGTTACATAGTGTGTTCCTTGAGATGACTTTGTTATGAATTGATGCTATAAATACACATCAGGAAAAGTCTCACAAGTCTTTCCTTCAAAATGACACCAAGGGTATTTAAATAGACCAGATCAATAGAATAAAAAACAAGTAAAGTATGCATTTTTGAGCAAAATAGGCTTGGGATACAAGAGATTAAAGAAGAAGTTTGGGGGATTTGCTGTTCTACAGCATTCAGGTGTCCAATAAAACAATGCCAAGGAGGAAAGACATCAGTGACTGTCTTGCAGGTAACAATTGCTGCTGCACATCAATCTGGACGAGGTTAAGAGGTCATCCATGAACAATCTGGAGTCCATCATTTTACAGTGAGATAAGTCACAAGTTGAAAGCATTCGAGACAGTCAGTCTTTCCTGGAGTGGACATCCCATTAAGTTCAACCCAAGGTTAGATTGTGCAATGCTCAGTGAAGCAGCAAAACTAACAACAGATACGTCACACTCTCTATAGGCCTCAGTTAGCAAGTTAAATGTTACAGTTGATGACAATGCAATTGTAAAGAGGGCTGAATAAACCGGCTTGTTTGGGAGGGTTGTCAGGAAAAACTTATCCCTCAAAAGAACATGGCAGCATGCCTTAGATTTGCAAAGTTGCATTTAAATAAAACCAAAAAACTTCCGTCCTATGTAGCTTGGCGAAAAAAAGGGAAAATGTTCAGCCGTAATGTATACCACCATTGTAAATAAACCAAATAAAATATACCTGTTAGCAAAAACACATGATGTTAACTGTCGACACAGTGGTGGAAGAGTCATAAGTTTGCCTTGTTTTCAGCCACAGGATCCAGGATCCAGTCAAATGTGAGATCATCTAAAACTTGGCCTACGTTGGGTCATCTAACAGGACAATGATCCCAAACACATCATTAAATCTTCCACAAAACGACTGAAAAAGGAAATAATCAAGACGTGGAAAGGACCAGGAGACAGCTGTGCTCAAGCAGAGGTCTGCAAGCATCGATGGACTGAAGCAACAGCATAAAGAAGAGTGAGCCAAAATCCCTCCATGATTAGGAGTGACTGATAATGTTGTACAGACAAAAAATACACAAAGTATTGTTACTAAGTTGTTCTAAAAAACTTCAGTAATGTGGTACACTTTGTTTTTTACACACTGATTCTGCATCTTGGCTTACATGTAACTTTTGTTGAGGAAGCATAATAAATAATAAAATAATAAATGTAATATTAGACATTTAATACGTTGTGCTTTTGTTAATCTTAGGTTTAATGGACTTTGTCATAAAACCTACTAGAGTCATTTAAGTGCAAAAGCTTAGTACAACTTAAAATAAAAATAAAAATACAACAAAGGATGTCCTGAACTGTTGATTTGTAAAAATCTTGTTAAACTGGGGGAAAACATTTCACCATAAGAATGAAAGCCGTTCAATATAAACTGAAAATAATGATTTAAAAAGAAAAGTTAAGAATTTCATCTGCTTTGTGGCTGTGACGGCAGCATCAGAGCCAGAAACTAATTGAAAAAAGAGCAGAATCTGTGATGGGAACAACTCTGGAAACTGCTAGAGCTGCATGTACAGAGCAGAATGATGCTGAATTTAACGGAAAATTCTTCACATCTTCCAATGAACTCAGCAAGTGTGTTCACACAGAGGCTCCTTCAGGTCTGTTGTGACACTGCTGGAGGTCTTTCCAGCAGCTATGAGCCTGAAGAACATCGTAGATAATCATGAACAAAGACAACAATGCTTTTTTAAGTTTCAGGTTCCTCAGTGACTAATTGCGTAGCTTTTTTCAATTTAATGTTTTGATTAAATTTTTTTTTTCAAAGGCTTACATGATTCTGTAAAATGCCGAGAGAAAGCCACACCGTGGTAGTTTCTATTAAAAACAAGCTGCCGAAAACAAATCCCATATCTTTCCAAATATGAAAATATATTAGTTTGGACATGTGGTTTGCCGCATTTGTACCATTGACCAGTGCTTGCCAAACTTTTTGAGCCAAAACCACCATGATAACATATTTATGTTCACCTATGCGACAACT
>JAVQJG010199377.1:0-13325 GCA_036024015.1 Craterocephalus amniculus | reverse complement strand
CGATCCATCTAACTAACTAACTATCGCTCACTGTATCGATCTATATATCGATATATCAATCTCTATAATTTTAAAGTAGTGAAATAATTTACAGTTTAATCTCTTTGTAAAATACCTCTGTTTACATTGTTTTTGAATAAATAGCAACACAAGAGCCTGAACCCAGTGATAATGTGTTAAAATATATGTTGTTTGTTTTTTTGGACTTCAAAGTTCTTTTAACAAAATTATTTGAAAATAATTTGATAATAATAATAATAATAATAACAATAATAATAATAAATGTTATGTTAAAATTGTATTATTATAATAATAATAACAGCATGTGAGTTTTGGTAAACGTCAGAAATACTGTGGTGCAAAGGTTTTCATCAGGGCGATAAACACTCCGGTGGCTTGAGTTAGCAAGACTGTTCCAATAATAAAAAGAACAGGTGGTTTTAAAGTTTGGAAAATAGATCATTTTAGGTGAAACATTTCTCAATATGAGATAAAGAAGAAACAACGTACAACTTTAATATAATAATTTACATTAATTTTGTCAAGAGTATGTAGAAACTTACATTTTACACAATGCACAACAAGTCAGTAGAAATACAGTTTGGCTTTGTACAATCATTAGATAATATAAATGAAATAATGAAGAGCATATGAATGTAATCTGTTGGAAAGTATACATGAAGGAACTGCTAAGTTTGCCAGCTTCCTCTCTGTCTGGGTAAGAAAGTCATGCTGAGGTGTTCAGAGTCTGAATGAAGCTCTACTGGCTGCTGGGAAAGGTTGTTGGTCTGTGGGAGGCAGTCCAGGGTCAAGCCCTGATGGGGGCAGACAGAGTACTGCGAGAGCAGCGTCACCAAGATGGATTTCATCATCACCATGGCGATGTGCTTGCCTACGCAGGCGCGAGGGCCTGAACCAAACGGCTGGAAATAACGGCGAGGAGCCTGGAAGAGGGCGGCAGCATGCAGAGGGAGGGCAGATGAAAGAGGCAGTTAGATTGCCTAAAAAAAACACGTTTTCTTTTACTAAAAGATAAATCTTCATCGGATAAAGAATTATAATACTTTAACACTCAAATCTGATTTATTAACACAATTTAAGTGTCTCTAGAATCAAATTGCGCATGACACATGGCCAAGAAATACCAGGTTGAAAAGAGACATTTAAAGCAATTATATCTGTACAATGTATTCCTATTTCTTATTAAGTTAAAAAAACAACTTTGGAATTTAAAAAAAAAAGCATACAAATGAGTTGTTAAGTAAGAGCCATACACATACTACTCACATTTTTTTGGAAGTTCTCCAGGCTAAATTCGTTGGCTTTGTGGAAAAACTCTGAGCGGTGCATGCGGCCAGTGTTTAGTATGATATTCGTTCCCTTCGGTACTCTGTAGCCTTCGATGATGTCATCAGAAAGGGCTCGACGCATGGTGAAGTCTACCACTGGGTGGAAGCGCAGGCATTCTTTGATGAAGCTCTCCAGCACCTGCAACTTTTGAAGGTCCTCGTTCTGAAGCTGCCGCTCACCTGCAGCGAGATAATTTTCTGTTTTTCCACTTTGTTTGATGCATCAGATAAAATGCCAACGCAGCCATTCTGAAACGCATCTTACATCCTAGACAGCGATAATGTCCAGTTTGGCTGTTTTGGTAAACAGAAATCATTGACAAAATTGCTTTGAAATCATTTGCATCTGTGTTGCTTTAAAACTATCACAGGTTTACCTTACAAACTGTAAATGACACATTTCTACTATTTAGTTTAAGCTGCCTTGACTGCATCATAAATGCAAGACTTTCAGCCTCGCAGACACAGCGTGACCTCGTCTGTGTTTGATCAGTGTTTCCATTCTCCAAGCTGCTTACCTATGATGGTGTCTATCTCCTGAAGCAGCTGCAGCTCCACATGTGGATTTTGTTTTAGAAGCAGAAGCATGAAGAAGAGGCTGATGGACAGAGTGTCCGGTGCTGCGATCACCATTTCCAGCACGGACTGCCTCACGTTCTCAGCGGAAAGTTCGCCATGGTTCTGAAAACACACGCAATCATCAGCACACTTTCTGGTTTTACACTCATGAAGAGAGAAAGATGAGATTCCAGCAGGACTTACTTGTGCAAATATGAGCTCTGCAGTGAAGTTGACGTTGTCCAGCTTATCTGCCTGCTCCATATCTCTCCTCTTCTGTTCTACAAGACTTTCTATTGCATCTTGCAGCTCCTGGCTATAACATTGAGAGAAGTAACAATTCTTCTTTTTAATCTTGTCATTTTATTATAAGTTTACATATGTTTCTGTATTTTGTTTATCTCTTGGCCAGGTCATGTTTGTAAAGGAAAACTGCTTCTCAAACATTTCACCCAGAAAAACAAAGGTCAAAATAAATAAATGCTTAAAAGATTATAATAAAGAAAAGAATCTCCTATAAAGGAGGTTATATATGAGGAAACAACTTGAAAACAAAAAGAGTTACTCACGCTGCTGTCTTATGCCTCCGGTGGATCCAGCCAAACTTGAAGTAGATGTCCGGTTTGATCAGCACAGTCTGCCATGTGTCAAAATACTTCTGGATCTTCAGAAGCAGCTCTTTCTCTGCTCATAATATATGAAAAACATAACATGGCCACCAGATTTACTTTATGGTGTTCATAGATCGTTCAACTGAGTTAACAAAGTGTCTATTTAGAGTGTGCATTAAATGCATGGCCGTATTCACCGTTAATAGACACACCCAAGAAGAGTCTGTTGGAGATGCTGACCACCGTGCAGCGCAGCAGACTGATCACATCTACATGAGCCAAACTCTCCAGGCTGTCCAGGTGAGTCTGCGTGGAAGAGACGCACACTTCCACCGTCTGCTGTAAGTTTGGACCTGTTAGGGCTGACACAGAGAGGGTTTTAGGATTTATGCTGCTGTTGTCATATTTTAAGGAATCATTTCCAAACACGGTTTAAGGTTTAATTTGTTACCCTTGGTGAAATAAGCACGGATCTTTTTCCACTGAGCAATGTTGTTGTTAAATATGATGCCTTTTTCATTCATGCCAATGCAGCTGAGTCCCTGCTTGCTCCCAAAACGAGAGGTATATTTCCCATTCTTGAGAACATGATGCACTGCAGATGCCCTGATGAAAAAGAAAGATTTTTTTTTTAACACTTTGACTGACTTGTTTGCTGTTTGCTTATAATATCAGCATGAACATATATAACAAACCCGCTGAGTATGAGGGTCTCCTCTCCATTGATCCAGACTCTGACGATGTCTCCGTACTTGGTGTTGTAGTAGTTACTCGCTGTGCCAATACCAGTCCACATAAACCTCAAATATGACAAAATTGGCCCCAAACCGAGATAGAAAGAAGGACCTGTTGTGAACAGTGATGATAAATATCTAAATTTCAGCTTTTGTTAAACTCAGTGCAAAACTTCTAGTTAAATACTGAACTTACCTGGTACGGTTTTCGTGTTTCTGCGACTCCAGGCGACCAACAGCAAACAGACAAGTAATATGAGGGTTCTGGTTGCCATGGGGATTCCAGGTGATGAGCCAACAGTAGCATTTGAGGACATGGAGACCAGGTCTGCCACAGCACCCAGACCGACAGGAGTCATCGTCCGTTCGCAGGGAGAGATCAGATCCATAAGAGTGAAGAATGGAACAAACTGAGTGCAGCTGCTCAAACCTGATGGGTATAAATGATAAAAAGCTGCCCGGACTTTCTCTTTATAGGCGGTCTGTGCTGGTGATGTGCCAGGTCAGGGTAATATAAAAGCCACAACATCGTAGGAAAAAGGTAAACAATATACTCCAGACCTTGAAGGGTTGGATCTGTGTATGTGTCCTTGAGTGTACAGGACTAAGTTGAGTGGGTGCATGATGGTCTGAGCTTGTGTTTGACATTTAAGTGATAAGAAACATTGCGCCTCCTTTGAACATCAAAAGAGTTTAGTTGGAAATGCCACGATTAACACAAGGTCTATGAGAATATGATCACACCTGCATTATTTCTGTGAAGATGAGACAAGAGCTCCATCAGCGTTATCTGGTTGTCGTCCTGTCGTTGCATTTAATCTTTACTCTGTTTTTTATATTACATTCATTATTTTCTTGTAAAAAAAAAAGAATAAAGAATTTATATTGTTTATTTTTACTTTCTTCTTTTGTTTCGATTCAGGTACTCTGACTCTCTTCTGGAAATACAATATACTATTTAGTTGTCAATAAATACCAGGAATAGAAACACTATCATTCAGTTTAAACCAGAAATTTTTTTTTTTGTAAATCTGGTACTATTTTAATATTTATATTTATGCATATCTTACCCTGTTTTATCATCTGTTTTTTTGTGTTTTTATTGCTTGCTGCTGTGAAGCACTTTGGCCAACAGAAGTTGCTTTTAAATGTTCTACACACATAAACTTTGAATTGAATAGACCAGTGGTTCCCAAACTGTGGGCCGGGACCCACATGTTGGTCACAAAATAATTTCAGGGGGTCGCCAGATAATTGTGAAAAATATATTATCTATAACCTAACTAGATTTTTGGCTGACAAAATTAAATCATTTAAGATATTTAATGCCTTAATTGTTCAACACATTTATGCATAAATCACATTTATCGTCCTTATTTATACAGACAGACCAAGCCATAAAAGTGTCAACTTGGGGGTTGTGGCTAAAAAAGGGTAATATAAAAGGGAGTTTGGATTTTAAGAGGATTTTATGGGGGTGGAGTAATAACTGGCAAAAACTTTGTATTGTACACACATTATATGTTCCTAATCAGCATTATCAGAAACATCAGCCTGTTTACACAAGAGATAAATGAAATGAGAGCATTTTCACACCAGTTTATCTCAACAGTATCGACCTTGAGAAACTGGTGTGTAAATGGTCTCATTACTGAGACTTTTGTGTTTTCTTTTCAACACAACTTCCTTCGGGCTCATTAAGTCGATTGGAATAAAGTTTAGATTCTGACCAGGTTGTTGGGAAAGACTTTTTCTTGCCCTATCTGATAGAAGAGTGTCTACTCTTTATTTGCTGAATCTTTCCATGCTTCATGACCCAGTTTTGTTCTGAGACTCAGTTCACGGTCAGATGTCTTGACATTTTCCTTTAAAAGTCGTTTTATTCGAGATTGAAATGAGTTGCTCAAATGTAGTCAAACAGGCCCAAACCAGGATTAGATTCTTATCAGGGGTCACAGATATGTTGAACATTCAGCCAAGTTGGTCAGGAGCCAGAGGGGGCGTCTGATTCTGGCTGAGGAGGGGTTTGAAACTGTGGCCTTCCTGTGTGGAGTTTGCATGTTCTACCCGTGTATGCGTGGGTTCTCTCCGGGTACTCTGGCTTCCTCCCACTGTCTAAAGACATGCATGTGAGGTTAATTGGGCATTCTAAATTCTCCCTAGGAGTGAGTGTGTGTGAGTTGTCTGTCTTTCTGTGTTGGCCCTGCGACAGACTGGCGACCTGTCCAGGGTGTGCCCCGACGGCTGGGTGCTCCAGCACACCCGCGACCCAATTGGATTAAGCGATTAAGCGGATTAAGCGGTTCAGAAGTCATTTTTTCCCCAAGTTTGGGCTATTCCAAAGACATTGTGATGAAAGGCTAAAATACTAGGCTATAACATTGTTTTATTCTTCCTTGCATGATCTATATTTAGGTTTTATGCATTACCTACAGATGATATACAGATTTTTGGTTTATTTTGGGTTATGTTTTATATTTCATATTTTCATTTATAAATGTCTCATTTGCATATTGTTTAATTATTCATAAGATTTTCTCATGTGAACTCAGTATCGTTGTATAGTCATATAATGAAAATTTTAGTTCTCACATACTTGTTCATTGTCCATCATATGCATATAAAAAGTAATCTGAATAATCTTTTTTCTATATTACCGTCATACATATTCTTTATGAAAGAAACAAAATAAGAAAAAGGACACAACAATGTTTTTGATTTTTCAACAATGTTCTTGATTAATCTCTATCTAAGTCATGAGCGATGGTTTTATAAACTTTACCTTGAAGTCATATTAGTACTATATTAGTAATATCAAATTATTTATTTTTCTATCTACTGTGACTTTTTGAACATATATAAATGTATTCTTTTGCAGTTTGTGACAAAGCCCACACTGTCTAGTTTTGTCTCTGCCTCTGCCTTATTTGCTCATTCTGCATAAAGGACTCTATGAATTCATTCACCTCCCACATTCGGGTCCAAGAATGTGCGTCGTTCAAACGGCCGACTGTGTGCTGAGGCCCTGCCTCGATAACGATGCCCTGTACAATGGCTTAGACCAAGATTGTTCTGCATGATTAAGCAGCAACAACCCTTCTGTAACCTTGTCTCAGGGCCCAGTGTTGTGGTCAACCACATCTTTGTCTTCACTACATGTGAAGACAGAAGTGAACAAACAAGATTAATATAAAACTGAAAAAAGATGATGAAGAATGTGCGAACAAATCTTATAGTAAATACTCATGTTAGCCTTGTTAAAACATGAGTAACATGAGTGTGCTGTATGACTTGCCTGATTCACCTTGAAGAATTTATCTTGCGTTGGCAAAGAGATATGATAACAGCTGTAAGATTAACTAAATCCCTAAACGTTCATTCCCAAAACAATCTGCAATCCACAGAGAGCAACTATATTATCAGTTTTCTGAACCTCTGAAATAAATTCTACTTTTATACTACACTCATACTGCAAATCAGAGTTAACCTTAATTGTAAGACTGTCATTGGGCAGTCAGATTTAAAACAATTTAAATAAATATTTGATTTCCCTCGGTTTTAATTAACTATCAGCCTGTTGACCATATAAAAGCTAATGAACTCCAGATTAAGAGTTTAAGAGGGAGGATAAAGTCTTCTGATACATGTATGAGGTCATCAGTCATCAGTAAGAGCAAAACGGAACCAACAAAGTTTTGTGAACGATCACAAAGGGGAAGGTTTGTAGGAATCATGAATTATGTTAATTCTGTTATCTTCTTCTCTTTGAAGAAAGGTTTTGTTTTTTTACTGCATGGGCTCAGCTCAGTGCAGTGGAGGCAATACAACAAAAGACCAGCCGGCGTATCCTTCAGAGTATACATACACACATCTACACATCTGTCGGAGTAATTTAAGCTGCCCGACAACTGTCGGTCGGTGACCTACAGCCTCAGGCAGCAGCCGGCACACTGCAGCACTGCAGCACTGCAGACTCAGCTCAGGACCAGAATCTGGCAGTAATGTTGCCTGGCTTCTTTCTTTCAAGCTGTGTGGAGCTTGTGTCTGCGTGCACAGAAGTTGTAAAAAAGGGAAAGCATGGCTGCAAGAGCATGTAGGTCAGCAACATAGATCCAGTACCGCAGTAATACCAAAGAGACCAATTAACTGACTCATTAAAAACACACTACAACACTGAAGTGCAAAAGTAAAAAAAAGAGGTAACGAAAACAGCGGAAGACACTTTGGCCACTTGGAGCAGTTCTTTTTGTTTTTCAGCTTTTTTTTCGAGGTGTATTGTCACTTTTAACATGAAATGTCACCGTTCTAGTCCAAATCAAAGCAACAGAAATGGGTCATTGTTGCTTCTCAGATGTGACAAGAAAAGGGCCAGAGGAGAAGTTCAGGGAGGACACAGGACCTGAGAAAAAAGAAGGAGATGCAGTGGATCTACGGTGATGCTGATGCACTTCGATGGAACATTTTTTCTTTTAATTTCAATACAACAGCAATGATGATGATGATGATGCTGCCAATGAGATGTTACTTTGTCTAATGTATTGCGTGTTAGTAAGTAATGTATATGTATATATGTAACATGTTAGCACATGTTTTGTGCGTGCATCATTCATATATATGTGTGTGTGTGTGTGTGTGTGTGTGTTTGTGTGTAGAATATAAGAACAACATGATGAAACAGAAAACCTCCATCTGCTGATAAATCAGGCATAGATGTAAGAAAAGATTGATTACTGACAAATAGTAAAATCATTATTATAACATCCTTGTTGCACTAATATGTATTTTCAGAATATTCAGGATATGTTTGGTTTCATTTGTTCAACTTTTGAATCAGAACTACTGCAAATAAATCCAGCCTTTCAAGCTTAGTGACACTGAAATAACATGAAAAGTATATTGTCTGTTGGTTTCTGCCCTTGTTTTTTCCTTCTAAGAGGATATAAATAAAATGTTAATGTTAGAAAGTGCCTGCATATTGAAAACAGCTTGAGTTAATGAGTTCATTTACATTTTGCCACTCGTTGACAAGTTGATTTAACTCTGTTGTCAAGATGAGAAAGATTATAAGTTTTTTTCGTTCTTTCTCATGATATGTTCACACCAGGTCTTAATGCTCAACTCATTTTTTCTGAAATCTGTCATTTTTTTCCAGGGTTGTCCAAATTATTCATAATCAGAGCTGTCCTGTACATGTCAATAAGCACATGTGGCTAACTTCATTAGCAAAATGGCAGACAAGATATTTACATTGTAGAATGTGTGATAATATTAAGAGAAGCTGGAAAATACTGGTTTCAGCCAGCAGAGAGGAACTGTACTTCAGACAGAAAGAAGCACATTTAATGTAAGCTAGGCTACAAAACATTGGTGATTGTTCTGGAGCAACAACCCCAAATAACGAGTAGCTTTATTGTGGCAAATTCCGCCAACAAGGAGAGTCATTCAATGCATTACTTGTTATCTAAAGAAAAATAAATTATCTTTAAAATGAATAATATCCAGGCAACTTGATAAGTCATGTTCTTTTGTAAACTTTGTCACCATTGAAGTGCTGCAGAGGAATATTGGATATGCCATTCCTGTTTTCAGCCTATAGAGCTTCATGTTATGAAGCACTGATGTTCCAAGAGGGTGTTAATATTTGGAAGGGCCAAGGTATACTAATGCAATAGTGTTCTCTGCAAGTGATACAATGATACAGATTACATAAGTACAGAAAAGGCTTAAAAGTAATAAATTCTATCTGAAAGCACATCTTTGTAACATGTCTTAATAAATCAACCTATACCTAAAGAACACAAACAAAAAAAAAAGTAGAGCCAATGACTTAAAATGTGAAGGGTAACAAAATACCTGCATAATTTTATTTTTAGCACAGAACTTGTCTTTTAGAAAAGGATAAACATAAATTATTACATTTTCAGTGTGAAATATATGAGTTCTCTTTGAAGCCATTAATAATATGACTTCAAAGCAATAGATTTCTCTCAAGCAATGAACCTACAACAGATTACTTGTAACTGGGATGACATTTACAGTGCGGTCGTCCTGAAAGAAGGACACATAGAGGCCATGATCAAATATATTTCCTGTTTTAATGGGAGGTAGGATCCTCCGACATCAGCACACCACCACTTAGACCCATCAGCATACTTCCACTTAGACCTGCCAGTTAGTCTCAGTTGACTGCGTCTTCCTCCCTTGAGAGAAACTCCATGAAACATCGGACATTTATTTAGGGGAACACATGTGTTCCCATGCATATCAAACATGCACACACTCAGAGACGCAAATGTAGGTTGATATTTATAGTTGGAGAAAAAAGAATAGAGTCTGATGAAAAGTAGTCTCATCGGGAAGTTAAAGATACTGGTTGTGCCAAAGTTTGGTTGAAAAATATCTATTTGAGGCCACAGCTAACCGGGACTCTCAAAAGCCCCATTGTCCCAGGCTCCCAGTTCTCCAGGTTTATCGAAAGATATTCCTAAACTCTACTTTGAATGTTGCTGTCTTCTGTTCTTTATTCTGTCTAAGATCATGCTTCAATAAAGGCAGTTTAATAGGTATAATATTAACTTCATTATGATTGTTTTCTCACAAACTTGTTTTATTAATCAACCAGGTACCAGGTTCTTTGTCAAATCTTTGCTGGATTTTCCTCTTTATTATTTCTTAAGGAAACAACTTTCTCCCTCTGTTCTTTTTAAAAGGCCTGACACATTTTTCCCTCTACTTGTCAAGTTTTCAGCAAACAATTCTTTTGAAATTCTGTTGTGGATACAAAAATACTACTTATGCCTTTCAAACTGGGTTATGTTTGGCAATTTTTCACTGATACAACAAAACAAATGTGAACAGTTCACGCAACAATTTCTGTGTCTAAAGCTTCAATTTAAAATGGGATCTTTGCAAAGTCATCTATTAAGTGTGCAGACAACAATGGTTCAGCTCTTCGTCAGGTGCAAGGACTTGACTGAAAATTAATAAAGACCTTCGGATGACCTTCAGAAAACCAGAACTATTGCTCAAAACCTTTTTCAAAAGCTTATAATAAAGTCTTGCTCATTGGAAACAAAATAGTCTACAAAGAAATGAGAGGTAGTTCATTACTCTTGCACAATACTTTGGGCCATTACAGGGCATTTAGGCTATTTAGATGGATCATTTTCATTAAATTAAACTCAAATGGTTTAAGTGAACCTTTTTCAATACAATTTTGATTAGCAAAGAAGTTTTTCAGGGTGTGGTCATTACCAAGGGAGGGAGTTTGTCAGAAGCACTTTCAGCCTGACAAGAAGGACCAGAGAGAAGCATTTTTAGTCACAATTAAACCAGAAACATTAACATTGAAATTAGTCTGTTCTACATATCTTAAAAACATAACAAAACTGTCAAACATGTCTCAGGGATAATAAATACAGAGAAAAGAATAACTTTCAGCTTTGTTTTTTTTTCCCTCCAGTCTGTTAAAATTGCTTCGCTTGAGGTAGTCTGCAGTAAACTTGTGAGATGTATGGAGGATATGAGGCTGTCCTAATAGGCAACAAAAAACAAACATAGAAACAAATAACTGTGCAAATTGTTGTAAACAGTTGTGTCTTCTCATTTTTCTCTGCTACACATCATGTTCAATGTCAGCTTGTCTTGAGCATGCATTATAAATGCTGAGGAAAATCCTGCCTCTGAGCTGTATCGATCCCTGAGTTCCAGTCCGCCGTGTGTGAATGCACCATTGTGTGTTTGTGTGGAAATGTGGTTGTTTATGCTTTTTGTGTATGTATGAGGCCAGTGAATTGATCCCTCACTTTGTTCCAATTATCAGCAAGGTTATGGGGCCTAATAACTGCTATTCACACAAGCATTAGAGCAACAGAGGCATGTACATCTGAGAATAAAGGCTTAGGGGAGTAGGGAGTGCAAAGAGGAGGAAGAGGAGAAGAAGATGCAGCGCTAAGGGAGAGAGAGGCAAAAAAATACAACATGATGCAATAATAAATATTTCATAGTTGTTGTTTTTTTTTTTCACACACCTTTTTTTATTAGTTGGAGGACATGTCCCTGGACAGCCTCCACGCTGCGGATTCCCTAACCCATCTTTTTTAGGTTAGTCAGTCAACAGATTTCAAATATTTTGTGTTTATGTCCAAACTTGAGAGGATTGTTTTCAGGTTTGGCTGTAACTTTTTTATTCGAACAGCACGGATTCCTTCAACCCACATTGATATGAAACTGTGCTGCAAAAAGGCAAATAACAGAAGGTCGAGTATTTTGTGACATGAATGTGCTTTTAGTCAACAATGAATCTTTTATGAGTTCACTGATGACTTCAGTTTGTTGTCCCCAGATCACTGGCTAACCTCCACACGGCATGATCCAATGCTCGCGGTTGTGGCTGCATTAGGCTCTCTTTTCAGCAAGAGATGGAGGTGGTGGCATCAGAGGTTCTCATGTGTTTAAAGCAAGTTTAAGCTCACCCAGCAAGCATGAAATTATTTATAACTAACACAACTAAGATTTCTCTAAGATAATTTTTATATTCTTGCCCCAAGTCAGAGTTGTTAATGCTTATGAGCATGTATACCTGCTGACTGGCATTTTTCTCCAGCTTGCTGTTGGACTCCCAGCGTGTGAATTAAAAGATTTAGTGATTTTACAGATTGATTTTCTTCTTGCCGGTATGTTTGTTTTTTTTTTGGGTGTGAGTGTTGTGACTGTGCAGCTCCACAGCAATCAAGTGTAACCCATAAACCCGACGCTGTGGGTCAACAATGCTGACACATCGTGCAGGAATCGATTGCCTCCCCACTTAAGGTAACAATGGAGCTTAAAACAACATGGAAAACCATAAACTTTCTAAGTCTACAGGCCAAATCTGGACGACAAGCACTCTATTTGCGGTAAATATCAACAGCTGCAATGTGGAAAGGAAAGGTTAGGAGCAAACAAACCTTGATAGCAATTTAGCGCAACGGATGGGAAAATGAGATGCGTCTGTGTTGGTGCGCACGTGTGTGTGTTTACAAGTGTGGATGAAAATCTCTCCTGCGGTTTGAGCCGCATTGTTTGATTCCACTGATTCTACAGTAAGAGTCGCCAGGGGCTTGTTGCCAAGGTTCAGCCAATTGAGTTAGGAATTTGCTGTTCCCTCCTCAGTCCAACCCTCCTGACCATTTCCTGTTTCTGGCGATCCCCAAGGACCCTTCCTCTCCATTCAGCTGTAGACTGTAATTGTATTTAGGATGCCTGTGCAAAGCCCAGCGGAGTACACAACAAGGAGAGGAGGAGAGACAAAGAGCGATAGAAACAGAGTTGAAAGGATGCCTAAACATGACCAGGGGAGTGAAAAAAAACAACTAAAAGAATCAAGAATGGAAGAAATCCTTAAAAATGGATGCCTGCAGAGGGAAGGGTAGGGTAGCGGATGGTGGGGGACAGAGACAGAAAGACTATTCACCTATCTAAATGATATCCAAGGTCATTGTTCTCATTAGATACCCAAGTCAAGGCTGGTTGGAGACAGTTTGGTGTAAGTACTGCACTTCCCATGCTGTAAAGCAGGAGTCTAATAGGCTATTATATCCAAAGACATTAGGACAGGAGCAAAATGATTTTCCTTCATCTTCGATTCAATTTGAAGGAAAAAGTGGGATTCTATCCTATGCTACTTCTTATATTTCAAATGCAAAGAATGAAAAAAAAAATAGCTCCGAACATTACATGCATTTTTAAACCACAGTATTAAAATCAAAACAGCGGTTGTAAATGACAGATTTAGCCGTGCGCATTGAGAAACAGTTACCTGTCTGTCTGGGAAATTAAGTTTGCATAATAAGTGTTAATAAATGCATACAGGACATTAGCAGAGTTATTAGTCTAGGTTTAAATAACAATACATTCCCAATATTAATACATCCGCAAGTGTAACAAGCCCTCACCAAAAAAAGTTTCCTGTACTTTCATGTACAGGTCTGTCTCAGAAAATTAGAATATTGTGATAAAGTTCTTTATTTCCTGTAATGCAATTAAAAAACATGAAATGTCATACATTGTGTATTCATTACAAATCAACTGAA
>JAVQJG010199365.1:0-33675 GCA_036024015.1 Craterocephalus amniculus | reverse complement strand
CCCCCCCCCCCCCCCCCCCCCCCCCCCCCCCCCCCCCGCCCTTGAGAACATGGAAAGAAAATTGGCTGTGTAAGGAGATCTCACGCCATTGTGTGTGTATGTGGGAGTGGACTGCTCTGCCAGACCAGGAATGGGGGTTGGAAGGATCACAGAGGTCGGCAGCCGTATAAAGTGAATGGATAGCTACCACCCCCATCACCCCCCCAGTCAATCCTTACGTACACAAAGAGTCCGACTGAAAGGAAGTGATTTGCATCACCTCTGTTTTTTTGGGGGGGAGGGGCGTTGTTTTGGTGCTGCTCTTTGGGTCTGGCTTTCACGGTTAGTCAGTACGCTGAAGTCTGGCCACCGCGTATTGTTTGCTCAACGTGATCTGTTGCCTAATTATCACCTTTCAGTGGAAACACGAACCTAAAGCGACTCCATGTAGCCTCCTAATCCATACTCTTCGTCGCGATAATAAATCCTTCCACTCAGCTCTATTTAACTGTAGGAGTCATCGTGCGTCTCTGTGCCCCAGAATTACGCACAGCTGAGCTGGAGAGACGATCCAACGAACGATTTAACTTTTTCCACCGGTCAGCAGACAGCTGACAGAGTGTTTCTTATAGCTGGAGGTGACTTATAAGCCTTTTAATTGCCGGCAATAAATAAGCTCGGGTCGAAGTGTGCTGACATGGGGTCTCAGCAAAACAAAGAAGCGGCGCTTTGAAGCTCCGCTTCCGATCACTCGGATCGATTGGCGTGGAGAACAGCAGCGCGTTTTGTTTTCTTCTTTTGATGTCGGGAGACTGTAAAAAGTTAAAGTTACGATTTGTTCCGCGCGAACACAAGAGCGAGTGCTGCCTCAGCTCCACCCCGCCCCCTTTTGTCCCGTGATCTCAACAGGAGCGCGTGTGCATGTGTGTGAATGAACAATCGCCGCCCATTTACTATGAGCGATGACGAACGCGGAGGGATATTAAAGGCATAGACGTACGCGGGGAGAAAGAATGAGGACATGACGCTGAAAATTAAGCTCAACAAGATTGAGTCACACAACTTAGTCAGCATGTGAGAGTCTGCCAAACCCACCCCGCTGCCCGCACCCTCTCTTGTTAAGTTTGGGGGGATGTTAGTGTGTGTTCTCAGCAAATTAAGATTTACTTAAGCCTAATTAAGATTCCTGTGCGTGCGGCCAGCATGAGAAATGGGTTAGTAGGCTGGTTAAAGTGCTTACCCGTCTATTTTGACAGTTGATGGTGATAACACAAGGGTGTGTGTGAGAGTGGCAGAGGACTGTTGTGCCTCTACTATTGTTAGCTGGCTCAGAAAACAATTACAGGTCAGTGTGTGTATCAAAGTGAAACAGGTTGTGGGAAGTGATGAAACTTGAGTTGTGAAGCAAATCTGCTGGTGTCGCATCATGCTGTCGCAGCATTTCCAGTAAAGGGTGTGTTTATCTTCCTCAAGAGGGAATGACAACTCTCTCCCAACAAGTTGGCCATGAAAACACAAATGTGACGCTGAGATGAGGGACTATTTTAAGAGGAATTTCCCATCTTTTTTTTAAATTTACAGTACAACCCCCTTTAGCAAGTTTCTGTGTATATGGCAGACTGAACAGAGTATTTCCAAGTAGGAACTATGCTGCCATGGCAGTGAGTCTTCTGGATGCACACTGTTAAAAACTGGTAGCCAGTCGTGGAATTCCTCCGTACTTTGTGAGATGACCAGCTACTGTATGTAGCCATAGGAGGAGAAAAGGGGAGCTCAGTTAGGTAGAGCGCAGATGCTAAATCAGTGGAAATATAATGTCAAAGGACAACGAAAAGCCAACAGGTGCTATATATATTCCCTACTTGTTAAACTGGGAGAGCGAAGGGAAAGTTTTCCCTCAGATTTCACTGTTATCTCTGGCTCTTTGCCACTGATGATGATGTGTGTGTGTGTGACTCATGCCTAAAGTTACACAGGCACTCACACTTTGGAAAGAATTTGCTTCCTTCCTTGCGTCTTCTCACCTCACCTAACCTCCACTTCTGTGACTGCTTTAATCGGCTCAGCCACACAGGTTGGACAAATAACTCCACCAGCCGGCGGGCGGGCTCGCGAGTCCGACCTCCTCACAAGGAGGTCCGTGAACAAACGGCCTGCAGAATCAGCAGCGCTGGTATTTGAAGAATCTTTAAACAGGCCTTGAACACTTTCTGCACAACCTGCATCGCCATAACAAAGCGGCTCTGCCTGCGTCACAGCTACTCTGATGAGCGATTGTGGCGTAAATGATATTTTATCAAAAAAACTGTGCATAATGACACCCACGGTAAGAACAGTGCTGCAGCGGCCATCTGTACACATGCTGTTATTATCTCTTACACACACAAACACACACAGCTGTTATTCTGTATTACTGGCTCACGCAGCCTGCTGATGAGGCACGATGGGAGTCGTGGTGGGGGAGGAAGGGTTGGTGTTCGAGGTCAGCCTGTCCCATGTGGTAAACATGTTGACCTACCATAAACCCATCACTATGAATTAACTGTTGATCGAGACGCGGCCTGTTTCTATGCCAACTGCCATCTACAAAGTTGTTGCCTTTTTCAGTGAATTTCTGAGACGAGCCTCAGACAGCTGTATGAGGGAGGGGGATTTTTCACATGCAATGCAGACTCTGTTTTTAAAAGTGAGAGCATTTTTTCCTCCTGAGTTTTTCTTTATTGTTTTCTCCGAGATTTGTTTCCAAACACACGTAGATTAAAAAAAAAAGTTTTGGGGGCTTTTGAGATTGCTCAAGAGTGGAAATGGAGACTGGTAAGGATGAAGCTGCTGCTAGTCGTCAATAAGACGCCCACATTCTCTCAGATTACAGATTAGCTTGATTACTTTGTTTTCCCACCTTCACCATCAAAAGCCAAGTTGTTGAGTCATTCGCTGTTTTCCAGACGCTGAAGTTGTGTCTGAAAAGAAAAACCAAACTGATCTTTTCTCTAAAACACACAGTTTCAGTGAAAGTAAATCACAAGTGACAGTCACACACTCATTCTGGCATCATTCACTTTTACCAGAATACCACGACAGCGAGTGCAGAGCAGGCTCAGGAAGCTCGTTTCTGCTCTAGAGGCCGGTGTGACTCATGGGCTGAACAGAAGATGAGTGTGTCATCAGGATTTCAGAAACCATGTGTGGAACAGGTCAGGTTCGGCCTTTTTTAGGTCATATTAATAAGGGTAGATGTTGATATGAACACAAACGGTTCATATCTTTTAAACAGGAAGTCTCAGTTTTAAAGCCCCTCCCCAGTGCCTGACTTTCCCCCTCTCTCTCTCTCTCACACACACACACACACACACACACACCCCTCAGGGAGGCCTACTTCCTGTGGTTGTGACGACAGTTTCCTCTCCCCTTGAGCTCAGTTCCCCTTCTCTCTAACGTCACGCAGAAGTGCAACTGATCTGTGTGTGTGTGTGTTGGAAGTGACAGAGCTGCAGCACACTGACCCAGTTGTGCTGTCAGTCACAGCCCAGATGTTACGGTGCCGAGTGCAGGAGACAAAGGGGCCTCGTGCATTTGTGTTTATTCTGCCAGTCCCCCCTCCTTCCTCCTGCATGTTCTGTTTCTTTTTCCACTAGAAGGTGAAACTGTCTGTTGTTTGTCAGTATGTCACTGACATCAGCTTTCTTGTGAAGACCCAAAAAAAATCAATGAAAAAAGAAGTAGAGCTAAGCAAGCGGCACGCTGAAAGATCAACGCCCAAAACGAGACCCGCTTCGGTTGCAACCTTTAGGCATGCTCACGTGCTGCATTCATATATACACAGAATAAGACAGAGCTCAGTTCAGTACAGGTGCTACTCGGAAAATTAGTAATACACTGGATAAGTTGTTTTATTCAGGCAATCCAACATAAAAGGTTAAACCAATACATTGTATGCAGATTTTACTTTCAGAGGCCTGATATTTTTGTAGTTAATATACATTTTTATTGATTTCAAGCAACATTATAATTTTCTGAGTTTTTTAATGTGGCGTTTTCTGAAGCTGCAAATCCTCATCAGCAAAATCCAAACAAAAGCTGAAATATATTGATTTGCATAATATGTGTCTATATATGTACATTTCATCTTTGAAGTTACAGAAATGCAGCACTTTTTTAGGATATTCTAATTTTCCAAGAAGTACCATTTCTGTTTCTACTGATGTTGGCAACAGTTTAACCTCTGGCTGCTAGCAAAGCCAACAAACCAGCTAAAAGTGTTGCTGGACAGACGTGATGTCCGTCTTAAACAGTCACCTCCATGTCTCCTGAATGGATGGTTGTGTTGATGAAGTTATTGTTTAGATGGAACAATGTTTGCTTGTTTTCTCCGCAGCTGGCCTGCACAGCGTCTTCTGATTGTCCGTGTGCGTACGTGCGTGCAGATGAGGTTAGCCCCCATCACCGGCTGGGAAAGGCATGCACTGACGTTCATGGACACACGGACGAAGAAGTGCTCGTACATGCAGAGTCACAGGGACAAAAGCAGGCGAGGAGGACGGATGCGGGGGCAGCTCCTTCCTCTGTGTGAGAGACAGAAATGCTTGGCGTTTCCTACAGGACACGATCTCTATCTGGGATTGATTATGTAATGACCAAATCAAGTAGAAAGTGTGACTGAGGACAGAGAAGCACAGAAAAGAGACCATGGAGGGTCTATTTGCTACCCAGGAACTCTTCCCTGCCTTCAGTTTGTCATCAGTCTTTTCTCCAGGCCTGATCTGCTGTTTCTTATCAGACATACTAGTAAAGCTACTGCAGTGGTCATTGTTCATTCGATGGACACTATTCATAATCGTTTTCTTGCAAGTAAACATTTTGATGTTTCTGAAAGTGGCATCACATGCTGTAGTGAGGGAAAAAAGCCCACAGTTACATCGCTTAGACCTTATTACTGGATCTGAATCCAGTGGGTAAAGTGGGTAATTTATGCTGCGTGTGACATCTGCGCCAGCATGTTTCGCTGTGCGGTTGTCTGGCTGGAAACCAACGCAGATCACAGTTGGGCAAGGGGGGGAGTGAGACTGAAAACTGCTGAGTCAGTCCTCTTAATTTCAACCATTTGGTCCCATCCGCTCATGTTGGTGACTCTGCAGCCTGGCCGTGGTCGGCCCCAGTGTTGTGGAATTACTGTAGGTGGACTTTTTTGTTCAAAGATTTAGCAGAACTGCTTCTCCTTTGAAGCTTAACGATTAGCTTATCATTTTGCTTCCCCCTCCTCAACCCACCAGCCCGTAGCCGCTGTTCCAATAACAGCAGCTAACCTCTGTAAGTACGAGGGCGTTAGCAGGAGCAGCTCTTTAAGGTCAGGTCACGTCTACTGTAGGGGAATTATTCATTCATCGGTTTGGACGGTTAGTGGGTTCATCATCTCTTCTTTCTTTGAGGTGGAGAGAAGAAACCCCCCACATTTCCCTCACATATATCAAGTTAATTTAACACATGCTGCCATTCTGCTCCTAGATATTGTAGTGAGGTAAAAGTGAAAGCTATCACTCCATAACACTTACAACATCAGGGTTTCATAACTTTTATGAATCACGTTTTATTTGAAATGTTTGCGCGAACGCGTGAACGACGGACGTATCGGAATGAATGGGTTCAGCGAATTCTCGCCATTTCTCTTTAAATGTTTGGTTTCGTAGTTTGATTCCTCTAAGCCGTGAAACCCCCAACAAAGATCCCATCATCACATCCTGTTTGTATACCTAAACACGCGCAACTAAGCGACACGGTGTTCTGCAAAAGGAGCAGATATTACATCATATAGTCTTGAGAAATTCCCACCGATGTCACTTCAGCAGTGATGCAGAAACACGCCCACGGTCACCTGACTGTAAGCTGCGTCCCAGAAGGGCGGAGTCAAAGGCCAACGCTTTCGGGTAAACCCTCTTCCAAGGTGCTGACTCATCAGAGGTTCTCCGAAAAATGCACCAGCACGCCGCTCTGATAGCCAAGTGATAAAGGGTATTTTTAACCCTTGCTAGGTGCTATAGTGTGTTTCACCGCCGCCGTATCATCTTATAGAACCTGAGCTGGATTGTAACACGGTCTGCTTGCGATCTGGTTTCAGAGTTTCTCTGAGTGAGCAATGCGATCGCCTGGAGAGCAAGTGGAATAGATGACTGGTCGCAGCTGACACAAACACACAGCCTCTATAAAAGTGGAAATTACAGGCCTGCTTCTGTCCCCGTTTGCACTCTCTGGGTTAGCTCCTCGCTTGATTTCTCTTCATGTTCTCCGTCTCGTTTCATAAACTTCTCTGGCACTCTTAGTATTCTGCCATTTCCCCCCCCTACTGCTCAGACATGTAATGATTGACTTTGCCTGCACAGCTCTTCCTGTTAGAGAGAGATCGGTCCTGTTAATCTGCATACTTGGTCTTAACGCTGCGTCGGTGTTAGAAGAAAACCAGACGGCAAACGAGAGCCCCCGTTGTGCCCTCACTGATATACCCGTTCCTCTGAGCCACCCGCAGGTTTTCCACGCTGCTCAGAAACCCAGCAGTGATGATCTGTTGCTTCCTGTCAAGGAGCAGCACCAGGACACATGCTCAGATCTTACTGAAATAAGACCACCTTTAGCTCCGACTCAATCATTTCTTGAGACTGCGAGACACAAACTCCTGAGTATTGTTTACAGCCTGCTTCCCGTTGTTTTCCTGACAGCTTGACAACAAAGGTTTTCTTTGTTTTTCAGGGCTGAAGAGACCCCAGAGGTATGATTGGCAGCTGAAGCTGGGACTTGACACAACTGTGAATCAATAACCTGGTGCTACTCTAAAAGGTATGCTCAGCACGAGTGTGTTTCTCTGTTGTGCAGACTTGGCAGTTAGCAGCAGCCTATCTGCTCGTAGCAGCAGCACCTGCTGGATGCTGATCCCTGTGAGGTGGAAGGGGAGAGATAGAGGGGGCGTACACACAAACTCTCTTTGCAGCTGTGAAGTGTGGGACAGTTGAAATGTGCACGAAAGAGCTTAAAATAAGGGAGATCCACAGTTGGTGGGAGGAAGAAAGGAAGAGAAGAGGAACTGGTGGGAGGAAGTTCTGCGTATGTCCAGCGCTAATTTAGGAAGACTCGTGGAGAAAAGCTTTATTCTGGCAGGCGAGAGACGTGAATCATAACCTGTGTGTGTGTGTGTGTGTGTGTGTGTTTTTATGTCTAACTCTCTTAATGACGCAGTGTTTTTTAGTGAGTGCTGGTGTTCTTTGATTCATTGAAGAACCAAACCACTCGTTGTGGCGTAAAGTGGTAAAAGTGGATATTAGTGGTTTTGGATGAGTTCATCTGTTTGACATGAGGCTGTTTTCTGTGATGTAATTTGTTTTTATTTCTAAGATTTTCCTCCCTGGTTAAGTCATAGACAAAGCAGATTTCTTGAATTTAGACATTTTTCATCTTTTGTTGCGCTTGTGTGTTTGTGTGTCCAGTGAAACAGAAAACAGAAAACAGCAAAATTCTGCCCTTTTAAAGTTTCCTGTGTTTTCTCACTGCGCGTGTGTGTGTTTCATTGGCAACATTCCCACTCTTCACTCTACCTCCCTCCATCCAGCATCTCATCTCCCTTAATCTATCCTTCCATCCTGTTCAGACCGTCTGTCGCTGCTGCCCCCCCCCTCCTCTCCATCACGCCTGCTGTAATGAGATTAAACCTTCGTGTATCCACTGGGCGCACACACTTTATACACAGTCTTAGTGGTGCAACACACACACACACACACACAATCATCCACTTAAGAGAGGACAGTTTTCGCTTGCTTGTACTAAAACGGCACTAGCCCGACTCGGCCGTGCTCCCTGGACAGCTTCCAGAGTCGCACACTTTTGGCAGGCGACCAAAGCCTCTCACTCTTAGCCTCTCCTCCTCCTCCTGTCTCTTGCCATCACACGGCTCATGGTAAGGATTATAGTAACGCAAGGTCCGTCTCCATAGGTGAGCTTCCCACTGAGCCATCTGGGCCTCCGAAATAATCCTTTTTTTTTTTCATTTGACTCGCTTTTGCCTCCTAGAGGAGGAAATATGCAAAGCTGCCATCTACAAAGACAGGATGATGAAGTGAAACTTTGTAAATTTGAACAATGTTTTGGTGGAAAATTAGACAATTAGCTTGATATTAGCATTCAGTTAGCCTACTCTTCTAACATCTCTGCACTGATGCATGAAAAGTCTAACTAGCCAATATAATATGAAGCTTATTGGCAACTGTTTGTTCTCATCATGACTTTTGTGTCTCCCTGCAGCCAGCCGGCTTTTAGGTTTTTGGTGCAGAAGACTGAGTCGTCAGATATTCTCAGTGTTGGAGTGAGGCCCTCTCTCTGCTGCAGTGGAGGGCTTCACACATACAGCTAGTCTGGTAAGTACGAGCTCCTTAAACACAGTTTTACAAATCTACTTAGAGATGTATTTTGACAAAAATCTATTGTGTTTTATGAACATCAAAACATTGCCTGATTAGATTTTATATTTGCAAATGCATTAAAAGCTTCAGCTGATTCTTTCGAAATCAGGTATCATTACAAGTTTTTGTGTGTGTGTGTGTGTGTGTGTGTGTTAATAATGTGGTGACTGCGTTACTAATTCACAGGCTGGATGCATCACGCAGTAGAGCAGTTAGGTGGGCGAGGCACACGGGATTCCTTCCCTCTGGACGGACTCAACCGGGGCCCATGGCCTCCCAGCGGCCGCGCCTGGCAGCCACCTGCCAGGTGTGTTGTCATAACAACACATACACAATATTTTACAAACGTCTGTTTACTGCAATCCACCGAGCTGAACCTGCTGTGAAACACTAACTCCTCTCTGCATGCTCATCAGGTGTTCGCCTACAATGAACCAACACCAGCTACTTCCCCATCTACCTCCTGGGCCAATGGGTGGACTGAACCCTCACAGTAAATACTACAGTAATGGGTGAGCATGCACACCTGAATTAACTCGGTTTCACAGTTCAACTTCTACTGTTCCAACTGTTTTACACTTTTTTTGTGTGTGTTGAACACCCAGGCCATTGCGAGGAGGTGAAAAGCTTGAGCTCCCACAGGCCATGTTAGCAGGAATGCAGAGGGAGCAGCAGAGACCTCCTCCTCACCATCTTCATCCTCCACCTCCACACCGAGCATGGGAGCAGCTAAGCCAGCTGTACGAATCCCACCTTCCACAAGGCCAACCCGTTTTGTCTCTGCCCAATGAGCACCTGCTGCGGCTCCACAATGGATGCTACACAGGCAGCAGCGGAGCTCCCGCTAACCCACATCTTCCTCCTAGCAGATCCAACCCACTGCTGAAGGTGAGGAGCGAAGCTTAAGATGGTTCAGTTTAAGTTTTTTTGATGAGAAACGACTAACTTCAGTTTGGTTTTATCGTCTGCATTAGTTTGGGGGTGCCCAGGAGCAGCATGTTCCCCGGGGTCCTCCACTGCTGGGAGATGAAATGTGGGCTCAGGTGCACCAGGTAGGCGCTCCTCTAATTGGCTCTGATATAGTTTCATCATCCATATGGAAACATCCCCAGTCGCCTCTGCTGTCAGACTGACAGACACACCCCAGTAAAAGCTGCGTCTGAGCCGTTTCTGAGCAGTTCAGTCTTTTAATGACATTTCAGTTGTTGCACCAACCGTCTTCCCCTGCAACAACACGCTGTCATCTCTCTGTCCAGCAGAGGAACTTTCATGGGAATATGCTTGGAGGTCAGCTGAAGAGACCCGCCCCCCCCCTGCCAGAGCACTCTGTGATCCAACACACTCCTCTGGCATCGCTGCACTCATCCTCCCGGCCTGTCGCTGACGACTGTCCCAGCCCCTGCAAGAGGAAAAAGAATTCAGATCAGGTACAGTCTCACACATTTCCTACATTTCATTAACATAAATAGTGAATGCCAATTTAGATTTTTGTCATTCTTGTTTTCAGATCATTAAGTGTCAAACTTATTGTTCCACTGTTTGTGCAGGTATCTCACCCCGGGCTGCCACGTTTCTGTGGTACGGGCCAGTCCTTGCTGTCTCAGCAGCAGCCACCAGCGAACCATCTTCCCCTAAAACCTGCCCTCTGGAACCCGATTCACAAAGACCGCAGCGTTCCCCGGCAGCCCCACACATCTGACCGCAAACATCCACAATCGCATGAATATCAGGTCTGAACTCTAATAAAACTTCCCCATATTAATTTAATATTTCACTATTGACTGTAATAAGCAGGGACATTTTTATCGGATTCAGTTAAGCCATCAAGATATATTTATAGGTAATATAGCTGTGAATCTTGCAGCTTTTCATGATTCAATTTGATTCCGATTCTTGGGGAAACTATTCAATTCTGTATCCATTCAAACCGATCTTAATTCACATTCAATCCTCTTTTAGTAACAAAAGGTGCTGATTAACTCCGTTCCTCTATAAGTCAGAAACAGCTCTGAGGAATTGTTTCATTAGTTGAAAGAAAACTGATCTTTTTTATCAATAAATGGTTTAATCTTAGCTAACCTGGCAAAGTTTCACATGTCTTTGTCACTTAGCAGCAGCTTTTTTTAAAAATCGATTCTTGGAAATTTTGAAACAATTCTGAATCTTGATGAACAAGATTCTCGGTTCCAATTTAAAAGCAATTTTTCACCACCCTTAATTGGTAATATTAAGTGGTGAGCAGGCTTTGAATTATAATCCTGAGATAGATTTTCCTATTTGCAAAGTGAACTGGTGATTAGATCTTTTTTTTCTCTGTTACAGGAAACTAAACAGGGAATGGGCAGCTACACCCCAAAGTCTTCTCCAGCCTCTTCCAGCAGCTCCAATCTCGCCCCTTCCCCAACCTCCTCTCCAGGAAGCTACAACCAGAGCCGGGCTCCTCAGCTCCAGAAAGACACATTACAACCTCAAGCTGTAAGCCGCCACTCCCCTCATTCCTTTTACCCAAGTCCAGGCTCCAAACGCGACACGGCTCCGCCCTGCCAGGCCATGGAGCCTCGCGGTTTTCACAACAGGAGGGGCCCTCTAAACGGGGGCCAAGGAGGCAGCCAAGCTACCTCTCACGCAGAATCTACTCCGACCAGGGGAGAGAGAGATTGTCAGCTAAAAGCCCAGCCATCACCAGCCAACGCTTCTGCAACCAGCAGCAGTGTGCCTTACAGCCACTTCCAGCCTCACCCAGGGCTGGGGCACCAGGGTCCTCCTGCAAGCAGCACCTCAGTACCTCAGCAAAAGCAAAGTGGTCCCCATGAGGCCTGGAGACACCAGAGCCGGCCCAGCAGCCACTCCTTGGTGAGTTTATGCAGCAGCTCGTTAGTGGTGCAGACGTCTGGTGTCATGTTACGATGGATGCTGCTGCCTTGTTACGTCTGCTGACTGAAAGTTCTCTGTTTCTACAGGAGTCGCACATCTACAGACCTCCTGATCTGCTACCTCAGCGCCAGCAGAGCCACAACCAGGTTGTAGACAGTCGGCCTTCGGGTCTCTCCCAGCGTCACCATCACATCAGCCCTCCTCTGCCCGCCACCAATCCCACCCGGACACCCGTCATCACGCCCAATCCTCCCCTATCCCAGGCCTCCTGCTCCGTCAGACGCTACAGCGACCGCAGCGGCTCCAATAGTTCACCTATAGATGGCGTCTCCACATCGCCCCCTGCTGCCTGCTCAGTGAACAGCGGCAGCAGTAATACCAGCTGGCCAAGGGTGATGGCACCAGTGCCCCATAACTCCACCAGCCCCAAATCTCAGATGGAAGCCGTACTGCAGACTGGATGTCAGAGAGGCCCAGCTCCCACTGCCAGCCAGCCTCACAAACCTCAAGACCAGGGATCCACAAAGTCTCAGCCAATGAAAAACAAGATGTCATACTACCCTCAGGCTGAGGTGGAACAAACTCCTCCGTTTTCCTCGTCCTTCTTCTCCTCAGGGCACCAAAGAGCAGGCGACAGCGTAATAACAAGCAGAGTTTCACATCCGGCTTCCAACTCTTCCCCTACGTACTGCCCGCCTTCGCTCCCGTCTGTCAGCCCTTCTCCCCAAACATCCAGAGCAGCCTTCTCCAGACTCGGCCATCAGCTAGATGCCGCCCCAAATCAGATGTACCCTAAACCTCCGAGTCGCCCGCAACCTCCCGCCTCTGTCCCTCAGTCCATCGAAGAGGCTCTGGACAAGCTGGATGCAGAGCTGGAGGGACACATGCAAGCCGAGGAGAGGAGGAAGCGGGAGAAAGAGGAGCAAGAGAGGAAAATACGAGAGGAGAAACAGAGGAGAGAATGGGAAATGAGACAAAAGCTGGAGGAAGAGAGGAAGAGGAAGGAGCAGGAAAAGCGGGAGGAAGAAAGAAAAAGGAGAGAAATGGAGAAACTAGAAGAGGTGAGGAGGCGACAAGAATGGGAACAACAAGAACAGGAGAGGCAGAGAAGGCAAGAGGAGGAGAAGAGAAGAGATATGGAGAGACTGGAGAGGGAAAGGAAAAGGCGAGAATGGGAGGAGAAGCAGGAGGAGGAGAGGAAAAAGTTGGAATGGGAGAAAAAGGAGCAGGAAAGGAAGAAGCGAGAGTGGCAGAGGCTAGAGGAGGAGAGGAAGAGGAGGGAGGCTGAGAGAAGGAGAGAACAGCAGAGGGAGGAGGAAGAAAAGAAAAAGCAAATGGAGTTGGAGCGGAGGGAGGCAGAAAAACGGGCGGAGCAGCAGAGAGAAGAGAAACTCTGCAATGAGAAAGGAAAAGAGCAGACTGCTATTGAGAATCTGGAGAGGCTGCTCTCTGGTAACGCCCCCCCTGCACCTCTGCCTCCTCCCCTCTTTGTGCCTGTACCTCCGTCAGGCCCTGCACCCCCGACCTCCCAGGCCTCTCCTCCCTACCCCTGGCTGAGCCGCGGCGGCCACTCGGTCGCAGCCGGCGCCCCGACAGAGAGACTCCGCCCGCCGCCTCTGACTCCGCAGACGGAGTACGCCAGAGAAAAGCAAAGGCAGAGAGAAATGTGGAGCAACAGCGGCGGGACGACATTCAATCCCTCATCAGCACACAATACCTCAGGGATGAACCAGCCGGCGTACCCCAATAAGCCCCCGGCAATGCAAGCAGCACCCAACCAACCCAAAGACTCGACCAGGGAGAGAGACGGCAGCCAACACTCTCTCCCCACCATCGCACCCAGAGACCCCCCCAAACTCTACCAGGCTTTCTCTAGAGACCACCCTCCACCCCCACTTTCATCCTCCACCAGGGAAGTGGACAACAAGCAGACAGCCGAGAGCCGTTTGGAAGCCGGCAGCGCTCAGTTTGAGGAGGAGCCCTCTGAGATGTCCACCATGCTGCCTGACGGCCTGGCCAACATCATGGCAATGCTGGATGAATCCATCAAAAAGGAGGAGGAGATGTACAACAATGAGAAGGGCGGGTCTAGAGGTCTCTTTGATCATTTTACTCCTCGTGCTGAGCCGATGAAGAGCTACCTGTGCGCCCCAGACCTCACCCCAGCTACAAAGCACCAACCCAACCAGGAAGACTTTGGCTCCAATGCAAGCCCCCCTGTTCTCAGTCGCCAGGGCTCCCTGGCTTCCCCCTGCAGCCGGACGTCGTCTCTCAACGAGGAGGACGAGGACTTCCTCAAAGCGTCTCCAAGAGTTCCTCTGAACACTAAACTGTCTGTGGACTTGGGAGTAGCAAACACCAACTATCGACACAGTGACCTGGCTAAACTTTACGGCCTCCCTGAGCGGACAAAAAGTGAGGTGGATGAGGAATCGGACGAGGATTCTGAGGCCCCATCCTGTTCTCCGCCTCCCCAAAGGCCCCACCTCCACCAAACGGGGGTGAACGCCATGTGTAAGTCCCTGGCGGTGTTAGAGAACCAGAAGTATGCTTATCGAGGGGGGCCGTTTGGGAGGCCGCCCCCATCGGCTCACGTTGGCGTCAAATATTCCTCCTCGTTGTCGCTGGGTCCTGATATTTGCCGCCAGCAGCAAGGAAGTTCCCCCACGCCCGATTCAACAAACCCACCTTTCAGCCCAGCCTTCCCACCGCTAAAGTCTTCCCCTCGTTCATCGCTGGAAGATAAAAAACTGAAAATAGAGGACAGTAATGTCTGGACAGACGAAGGAGAAACGGATGAACCAAACTCCATCATAAAGAGGAATATTCCGACCATAAAACCCATCCGGCTGATCAAGCAGGAGCAAGAGTTGACCACCATCTCCGAGTCTTCTTTAAAGGAGCTGGGCAGCAGCTGTGAGGTCATACTGAGCCGACATTCCCTGGATAAATCTGGTGGCCACGGCAAACACAAGGGTTCGCACAAATCTAAGAAAATCAAGGAGCACAAAGAGAAAGAGAAGAGGAGAAAACATGGTCACAGCAGCAGGAAGCACGAGGACAAAAAGGAGAAGAAGAAGCACAGAGACGACCGTTCTTCATCTTCCTCATCCTCTCATTCCAGCACTAGCCATAAGCGGCACAAAAACGGCAAGAGTCACAAAGAGAAAAAGGATCGCAGAATTCTCGGTGACCTCAATCTCCAGAGGAGAGAGTCTGAGAAAAATTACGAGACGGATAGGAAGAGGCGGAAAGATGCATCTGGTTCCAGTTCCACCAGTGAAGGGGAGCACGCAGAATGGACCTCGGCTTCAGAGGAAAGATCGGAGCACAAAAACGGCTCGGATTCTGGTTCATCTTTAGTCTCTATGGACTACTTGAAATTAAAGGCCATGTCAGATGGGCCACCCAAGGAACTGAAGATCCGCCTGATCAAAGTTGAGAGTGGGGACAGGGAGACATTCATCGCCTCCGAGGTGGAAGAGAGGAGGATTCCTTTGGCAGAAATCAGCATCAAGAACAGTGCATCCGAAATCATCCGAGCTTGCAGGTAATAACAGCAACAACAGAAGGGTCATGTCAAAGTTACAGTCTTTTATGCCGTCAACCGCAGTCTTAAATTACAACAGTATTAAATGCATTTGCCTTAAATTTAGCGCCTTTCTTCTTTTTGTTCTAGGGGAGCTCGAGTCAAAGGGAAATTCAAGGAATCTTACCTGCTTCCTGCCTTCTCTGTAAAACCCCTCTTCACTACAGAGGAACCCATTCCTAAAGAGAAACTCAATCCTCCGACGCCCAGCATCTATGTAAGTCACCTCAACAGTCATGTTGATTTTCCATAACACAACTCATGTAGTGTTAATTTCTAAACTCGATCCATCAGGTTCCCATTATCAACATGGGATAAGTGGAACATACCAGATGTACAGTGGTGGAAAAAGTTTTTAGACACCCCAGGCATTTGGTAAAAAATATAATCCATTCCAATCCATTTTCTCTTGGCACATTTGAGCAAGAGCATTGTACCAGAGCGCTGTACAATACAAGCAAAATATAGACTAGAATACATACAAAAGAATAAAACAATAAATACAAGTTCAAATTACATGTTCAAAATAGTGAATTAAGAATCACTCTTGGGTCTTCAAATGCAATTTCTTTTTACAGCCACAGCAAAAATATGCAGAAAAAAAAAAAAAAACTAAAAAAAGCCTTTAAGAATCTTCAATCTGAAAATATTTGGGACTGTGTACATTTCTAGGGGTATCCAAAAACTTTTTTCCACCACTGTATGTATGCGCTGCCCTCTTGTGGTGACTGGTATTGCGTGCACAAGTTTATAAACGCTGCCTTTTCTTCTTTGCAGCTGGAAAGTAAAAGGGATGCGTTTTCCCCGGTGCTGTTGCAGTTTTGTACAGACCCCAAGAATCCTGTTACCGTCATCAGAGGACTGGCTGGATCTCTTCGACTGAGTAAGTTTACATCTGAAATGTGTTTGCACATCATTTCCTGTTTCATTGACCTGTAAAATTAAGTAATTTTCTCTCTCAATCTGTTCAGACTTGGGGTTTTTTTCTACAAAATCTCTCGTGGAGGCAAATGCAGACCAGGCCGTGGAGGTGAGGACTCAGGTGCAGCAGCCTGCCGATGAGAACTGGGACCCTAGTGGTACAGGTCAGACGTGGCCGTGTGAAAGCAGCCGCTCCTACACCACCATCGCCAAGTATGCCCAGTACCAAGCCTCCAGCTTCCAAGAGAGTCTGCAGGTGCAATTTTTATTTTATTTCTTAATTCATGCATATTGTTTTACTTTTAAACAGAGGGATGGGACCTCATAGTCTTTGCATTGTCATGATGATCGTATTTTCTCTCTTCAGGAGGAAAAAGGCAGTGATGAGGAGGATGAAGATGAGAAAAAGCCACACATCAATGCTGACACCAACAAGGACAACTCCAAAGAAAGTAGCAAGTAAGTGAAGTTTTAATGATTTATCATCGATACTTAGGAGTTATGCAATGTCTCATAATAAGCTGTTTTTTTTTTAGTGGTGAGCAGAAAGCAATTGGGAAGATCATTAAATTTGGCACCAATATTGACCTCTCTGACCCCAAGAGGTGAGCAGCTTCAACACATCCCTCTGAACACTGACTGCTGGAGCAACCGCTGTCCATACTCCAGCAGGTTATCCTCACTTTATATCAGCAAGATGCAGAGCTCATATGTGTTACCTGTCTGTCCAGGTGGAAAGCCCAGCTGCAGGAGTTGCAGAAACTTCCAGCGTTTATGCGCGTGGCGTCCAGCGGGAACATGCTGAGCCATGTAGGACACACCATCCTAGGCATGAACACGGTGCAGCTTTACATGAAGGTCCCTGGAAGTCGGACACCAGGTACAGGACATTGAGATTTGGCTGGATTAGGCCTTAAATGAAACGATAAACAGCACTGACAGATGAGTTTCTGTCTTTACCCCACAGGTCATCAGGAGAACAATAACTTTTGTTCTGTAAACATCAATATCGGCCCAGGAGACTGTGAGTGGTTCTCTGTCCACGAGAACTACTGGGAGGCGATCAATGACTTCTGTGAAAAGTATGTCCGACTCTTTAGCTTCAATTACTTTTACATTTATAATTAACTTTATGATGTTCCACACCAAGAGTAAAACAGCAAAACTGATGTGAGATACTTAGCCCGTCACCCTCTAAATGTCTCCATTATGTGCTCAGGCATGGAGTGGACTACTTGACGGGGTCCTGGTGGCCAGTGTTGGAGGACCTCTACAAAGCCAACATCCCTGTGTATCGCTTCATCCAGCGGCCTGGAGACTTGGTGTGGATCAACGCTGGCACCGTTCACTGGGTTCAAGCAGTGGGCTGGTGCAACAACATCGCCTGGAACGTTGGGCCTCTCAACGGTAGAGATCACGCCATCTAGTGGTTGATTATAGATTACCTCCGCCAGCCAGGACGTTGTCTTATTCTTCCAAACATCTTCCTGTACGCAGCTTACCAGTATCAGCTGGCCCTGGAAAGGTTTGAGTGGAACGAAGTGAAGAAAGTCAAGTCCATTGTTCCCATGATTCATGTGTCCTGGAATGTGGCCCACACTCTGAAAGTCACTGATCACGACACCTACAAGATGATCAAGTACGTACTTTGCAGTTTGCTTGGCAGAGTCCCAAACAGCTGCTACATTACTGACTGTGTTAATGTTACAATCCAGGTTTGCTAACAGTGACCTCTTCCTTCTTATCAGACACTGTCTGCTACAGTCCATGAAGCAAATCCAGATCCTACGGGACCAGCTGGTGGCCGAAGGCAAAAAGATTTCCTATCAGAGTCGAGTCAAAGATGAGCCTGCATACTACTGCAATGAGTGTGATGTGAGTACGCAGCGTCTAACAGGCTTTATCAACTATTGAATTGTACTGATTCTAGTTTAATTATTTACACAAGTTAAATTAACATCTGAGTGCACGGTGCAACCCCTCTGTTAGTAAATCTGAAAAGTAATTTAATCCACCGGCTGCTTTTGATTGAAATTGAGCTCAAGTTCGGAAAACTTTTCATTAGATCCGAAATAAGGTGTATCAGAATTTAAGGATTTATTTCCCCTTGGGATGCAAACAATTAATCGATTGTAAATTAATCGTTGGTAAGAGTTACTTGATTTAAAATAAATGAATTGCAATTTATCCTTTTGAGTCTGTAATTCCTCACCAGCCCAACTGAGGGCAGACTTGACTCCAGAAGTCCTTGAAGCACATGCGGGAGCACAAGAGAAGCTGTGCTCTGAGCATAGACATAATCATTTGCTTTATTATATTAAATTAAATTCACACTACTAATAATAATACTTCTACTATTACAACTACTACTACTACTAATCTGCGACAGACTGGCGACCTGTCCAGCGTGTACCCCGCCTCTCGCCCGTTGATAGCTGGGATAGGCTCCAGCACACCCGCGACCCAATTGGATTAAGTGGTTCAGAAAATGGATGGACTACTACTAATACTACGAATAATATTAATGATAATAATGATAACGATAAACATAATATCTTTGTTTGCATTGTTCCATGTGTGAATCTGTGTTCCTGCTGTTAAAAATAAATCTTTCATAAAAGGAAAATGATTTGCATTTTCATAGAAAGGAACCTGTTGATTCAGAGGGAAATTCAGCGTCTCAGAAAAATGGCCACTTCAATTAATAATGGAAGATGAAACTACTATCAGTTAATGAATTACTTAATAATTTGCATTCTTAATTTCCCCAGCTTGTCACTGGTCACGCGGTACCTTAGTAGGGCTATTTTATACCTTCACAGAGGTATCTTTATGCTTTGCTCTCAGGCTTGTAGACAGATGTGCATATAGTCTCCTAAAGGGCAAACAAAGCCCTTTAGGAGCAAGCAAGCAAATAACTAATTCTTCTTATTGGTTGAAATTCAGCTTGAGCTGGGGGAGTGCCAAAGAACATAAAACGGAAAGAAATCTGGGTCTAAATCTTGGTCTACTGACTTCTGTCTTGTCCATAAAAAAGAAAAGCTTGAAGCTGCTCTTATAGTTATACCCGACACAACATTGGTTATATTGGAGTGTCACCATAACAGAAATAGCTGAAAGTGTAACCTGTCCCTCCTGTCACAGGTGGAAGTGTTCAATTTGCTGTTTGTGACATGTGAGAGCAGCAGCAGGAAGACATATGTGGTTCACTGTGAGGACTGTGCGCGGCGGCGCAGCCCCCACCTGACCAACGTGGTGGTGCTGGAGCAGTACCGCATTGAGGAGCTCATGAACACTTTCGATTCCTTCAACCTGGTAAGCAGACATTTAGCTCTTTCCTGCACCATCTAACGCTTGTTAAGAATTCAGGAGTCGTGATGTTTCAGATTATTTAATCATTTTTTCATTGATTTTCTTTTCAGGCAACATCCTCTCGGTGACAGAGCTCCACACCTGTCTTCTCAGCCATAACCAAAACTCCTGCAAAACAGGACAAAAAGACAGTTCTCTTCGGTTGTCAACCCACCCTTTGATATATTCACCGCATTTTGCTACTGCTACGACTTGCCGAACAGCCAGTTGAATACGTTTACCCATTACTGTTTACAAAAGAAAATACCAAGCCGCCAATACATACCAGTTTACTCTCAGATGGTGCTTTCTGGCAGAAACCGTGGCAACGGGGCAGCTGTGGTGCTGCCATTGAACAAACTGTGGAGGGTAGTTGACTGTTTCAATGGCGCGTTTTTGTTGTCTTGAATACTGAAATTTGTAAATGCTGTTTGAAATTTTTGTGGGGTGCTGTCCTTTTTAAAATAATTTATTATTTTGTTCTTTTTTTTTTCTAAACTAGATCAGCCTAGATATATACCATATTGGCCTTGTATTTAGAAAAGAGAAAATGAAAATACTAATAATAGAGATGAACATTTTTCTAAAGCATTAAGAATTTTAAAAATACAATTGTTTGGATTGCTTCAAAAGATACGGGTTTAGTGATTTTTTTTTATTTTTTTTTGAGCGGGTTGGGGGTTTATTTGAAGCTTGTAAATCTTTTTATGAATTATCCTTTTATTTCCGCTGGAAATTGATGTTCAGTCATCACACATCAGGTTTTTTTTATTTCTGTGTGAATTATCTCTTGAAAAGAAAAAAAATCATTGTCATCTGGTGTGTGTTTTACCTCTGTTTGTTCCAATATGCAGACTTAAGTGTTTCCTTTTCATCATTGTACGTTTAATTTAAATTGTTTCCTCTATTTATTGGATAGTGATGCTCTCCCTCTTCAAGAGGGTTGTACAAATCTTTTTTTCTCTTTTTTTTTTTTCATGTTTACTGCTTTGTAAGAACTGATGTGGATGTCATATGTCTGTGAGAGTGGAGGCTGCTTTTTTTCCTGGTGCTGACTTCAATCCTGCTTTTTTTTCCCCCTTTCATGATATATATATTAAATTAAATCTTTATCTTGAATATAACACCACCTTTCCCGTAGACAATAGACACACTGCTCATGTAGAGAAGATGACTAATGGAATGCTGTGTTTGTATGCTTATTAAGGAAAAAACAAAAATTACTTTTTTTTTAAAGTGTTTTGAGAAATGGTAATTTTCTTTTTTTTTTTAACTACGTAGGGGACTTTTAGATGAGATTTTTATGATATCTGTTGATTATGATAATGGGATAGATGGTGCTAAATGTTCTCTTCGAACAACTTTTGTTCTTTTGTCCTTCTTAAAATGAGAAATCTATTTTTCCTGTTGCAATATTATCTTACACTTTTCCCTTCTCTTTGTGGTCATTTATTTATAACTGCACTGTTTAGAGAATTCACACAGACATACTTGCAGACACACACACACACACCAAACTGAGCCAGACATGTCTTAAACACTTGTGAATTTGTGTGACATTACTATGACTAATAAACGCTTTTGATAAATCCACAAGAGTGCGGTGTTGAATCATGTTTTTGGGCCACTGTTGTAAGATTAAACGGTCTCCCGTTCTGGCATCCTCAGACACTATTTTCTCATAGTATCAAACTACTTATAATGACAAACTTTTGCTTGAAGAGGAATCGTGATCCAGGTCACATGAGCCCATGAGAGACAGATCCGGTCCTGCAAAGTTACAGTGTCTGGTTTCTGAACAGGGCCCTGAATACGTGCCAACCACCATATACTGACATCAGAAATCATCCATTATTACTCAGAGTAGGCTGATATTTGGGTCAAAAGTTACACAGAATCCCCTTTAAGTACAGAGGTGCCCCCCCCTCCTCTGTTAATCTTTGCTGCAATTAAAAACATCCCTTTGCCCATGCTGGTCAGTAATGTTGAAATGATTTTCAATCGTCCTTTGACAACCTGTACATACAAGAAGCTAGTTTGAATATTCCAGCAATGAAAAGATGCACACATGTAACACGGGAAAGAAATACCCAGTGGAATATCACAGTATGCCTCTATAATATAAAGAGAGTAATTCACCACTTTCTAAAACATTAATTTTTCATGACGCTTTGTGTCCAAAAAGGATTCAGTCTGGAGTTGGGCACCCCTGGTTTAGTCCAATTAAAAAGGACCAAGTAAGAAGACTCTGGTCCGCCTGAAAACCAAGGTTCACTTGGAAACAGACAATCTGGTTTACCACAGAGATAATTGTTTTCCAACCAGAATAAATCATCAGGTTGAATGAAGTGATAGTTTGGATAAGAGGAAAAACAAAGCCAACAGCATGCGTTGTACTGCTGACAAAATGCAACTTCTTTATATCTCCTATTGAAATCCAGATCCGAAATGACAATCTAAGCCACGACCCAACCCACACGTTAATGCATTAAATAAATATTCCCCGTCCCTCCTTTTGTTGCACTACTTTTCTTAATTTGATCTTATTTTCATGTAGTTATGTTTTGTCATAATATAATATAATAGCATTAAAAAAGATCCCATGAGCGGACAGCACTGAATAAATATCTCCACCAGTTATTTTTCATTTCTGAACTATCAACCCACTTTTCTTCTTTGGGGAGCAGGTTAACAGTTTAGCGAGGGAGCAGTTACGTTTTCCAGGCGGTTCAGTTAGACTTTATTTGGGCCTCATACCACCCCATGATATTTATAATGTATTCTTCATCTGACACACAAACCTGTATTTTCTATGCGTCGGTCTTAGCGGTTCAGGTCTGACATGTTTCAGACTCCGGCCTCCGGTAGGATCAACAGACAGGTCAGTTATACAACAGCGACCCACAAACTGGACTCTTGTAAACAACTGATTGAACCTACTTCAAGGTCTTTATCTGCAAACCATCATTTTGCTTCCATTCTCACCCAGTCTCTACCATGAGGCCGACATGCTGCCAACTCAAACATGTCACAGTCCACCCTACTCTCACACTACACCCCTACAACAAGCCATGCCACTTGGCTGTGAGAAATATTTGGCACAGCTCTGTATTCACATCCTCATCTCAAGCATGCTGCAAGTTAAAGCGTGGAAAAAACTACAGCACGAGTTGATAAAAAGTTTCCATGTGAAAACTGAGGAAGGAGAGTGTACAAGCTGCAACTTCCTCGATAGCAGAGCAGGAAAAAGTAGAAGTGCCAGACCTCGGTTTCCTGTCTGATAATTCAGCAGGGAGTCAAACCTTGTGCAAAAGAAGACTGAACACGAAAATCTAATAACTAAGTTCTAATCAAATTAACAACAACAAACAACCTCCTTGTATTTGCATAAATCGTGTTTGCTGCATTTTATTATGAAGTGAAAAAAGCAATTATGAACATGATACATCCCAAAGCAACTAATGTTTTTAGATCCTGGTAGAAACACAACAACAGGGTTTGTGCATCTCAACTAGTACCCCTGGATGTAGCTTCTTCAGACACTCATGCTGGATGACAGAGTTTGGCCGCTTACCATGTGATCAGGTCAAGTAAGAGGCCACAGGGCCAGGAGGGGGACAGAGCCTTTCAGGACAGACTGAAGGAAATCCTGCCTCAAAACACACAGGAAAGCCACCTCCGTCCGTCTATCTGTCCACCCTGCTGCGGGCAGGTGGTGATAAGAGTTCACGTTCTTCTCCATGCCAAGACAAAAACACTCCCGCTGTCCAATGGGCAGCCAGTGCTCCAATCATTTTGTTCAAAACTTTGAAGTTTGTTTATGCTGCTCCTGGTGGGCATGAGTGAAAAGATTACATGGCAACTTTTTCATCTGTTATGACAAGAAAAGGAAAAGAAGGACTGTTTAAGATTTGACCGCACTGTTTACAGGCATCGTTTAATGTCGGACAGACAGTAGTGGGACAGGAGGAGGGCTGGAAGTAAATAAACATTTTAAGCTCAAAGCAGAGGAAAAAGGGCGGAAAATCAGGATCAGACGAGACTGATTAATAAACTCACGCTCTCTCATCTTTCATCATTTGACTCACAACTGCCCTCTTCATCTCCTGGATCTCAGCCTTCTTGCTTTATTCTGCTTTTATTCTGTCTTCCAGAGGATGTCCTGATAGCGCACGTACATTTTTCAACCATTCATGAGAAACTCTTGCTGGTCATCTAGTGCTTGGCTATCTTTTTGTCATGTGACTTCTTTATATCAGTCTTTATGCCTTTTTACACTAATAAATCACAAACTTAATTTTTCTTCAGCTTCATTACGATGACAAGATAGCAAACAAATAATTAATTCATTTCTGATCTTTATGTGAAATAAAGATGACTGTATTTTCCGGCAGGATATATTCAAATATATTTCAGACCAATCAGCTAAGTGCCAGTTCACAACAGTTTCATTTCAAGGCAATTCACAGAAAACCAGTCTGAGCCAATCTGTTGTCATCAGTCAGTATAAGACAATAACAAACAGCCTAGCTAAGGCTATTTATTATACATGCAATTATTGTATATAAACACACAGTTCATGTGAGAAAGCCACTCACTTTTAAATAAGCATTTAACACATGTTCCTATGTGCGCAGGGGTTGTTATACTTTGTACAGTAGTTCAAGCTTGTAGTACATTTGTATCACAGTAAAATTGAAGACTTTCTTGGGAAAAAAATGATTCAGCTTCTTCATAAGCAATTCTAATGATGAAATCCACATGAATTGTATTCTGATCAAAGTTACAAAGAAAAATCAGGATTGATGACTAAAGTAAAAACAGATTTTGATTTTATGTATAACTACCAGCGGTGTCAGGTTAAATATGTGCCGACCTGAAAGAATAATCACACGGATACCAGCAGAGTCGTCCACTATAGTACTTCCTCTCAACTTTGAAGACTCTGTAAAAGTCTGTCTCTGCCCTTCCCCCTTGTTTTCTGCTCTCCTGAACCTCAACTTATCAAGCCAGCCGCCTCATGCTGACCCCCAACACGCAACACCCAGCCCCCACAGCAGCAGGGAGAGGGTAATGGGGGTGTAGCATGTCCTGGATATGAGAGGTGGAATGCATGCAGCAAGAGGAGTTACTGGAGAAAGGCAGGGGGGCTGATAAGTCTGGTGGGTGGAGAGAAAGTGGATGGATGCAGGAGGAGGGTAGAGGCAGCACAGTGGTCTCTACACGATGGGAGAGCGAGCGAGTGGGGGATAAAAAGAGGAGGGCAGACAGAAGTTTGACATACTTAAGACAAAGACCTCCACAATTCCTTTCAGTAGCGATTAGGAGCATCTCTTTGCAACAGCAAGGAGAGACGAAGCTGCATGTGGAAACAAAAACAGAGGACCTAGCCAGCTTTACCGACAGCTCGGGTTTTGGAGAAAAGAAGCAGACCTGCAGGAAGTCAACATACCATCAGTGAATAGATAAGGCTGCAGGAGGGAAGCTCCACAGAACCACCTCTTTAAAAGTTTCACACAGGAAGAGAAGCAGAAAACAGCACCTTATGGAATAAAGAGGACACACATGTGGACAGACTCACTCATCTGACTTGTTCTTGAAAAGAAGTGAAAAAACGAACAAATCTGGAGGAGAAACAGCAAGAGGTCCACCGGGGCCCACAACACAATGTGAGTACCAGAGCTGCTGCATCACTCAAATACTCAATTTTTCTTTTTCATTATTTATTTACCGATGTTCAAGCTAAAGTTTAAGTTTGGAGGGACAAACTTATCAGAGCTGCTTTGCTTCAGACAGAGTAATTGAAAGAAAAAAAGAACAATAGAAAAGCTCCCTGAAGCACTGAAGCATGATCACTGTCACAGCTTAATAAGCCTCAGTGTGAAAGCATACACAGAAGGGTGTAAATCACAAGTTTGATCACCGTGCAAGACCCTATCAGCTCAGGTCCTCTGAGCTGATAGGGTCTTGCACGGTGCCTATGCACACCATGAATTCTCCCACGCTACAAATTTAATTAAACCTGATTCAGGTGCCAACGAATAGACATGCAGCTGCATCACATGCTGATTTAACACGATCACTGCCATTAAAATTACAATAAAAACATGTAAATAGCAAATAATATATATCAAAATAATATCAAATAGAAATATATTTTATATATAAATGCACTGTCACCTTCCATACTAATTCAAAAGTTTCACATGATGTAAAATAGAGTTGAAGGAATTAATTTCTATTAGCAGACATTAGAACAGGACAGAATGTAAAACTTAATATTCAGAGTCACAACTTAATTATCTGGACTAATACTAATCAAAGCAATACATTATGACTATCACAGTTACACACCACGCCTTCGCTTGTTGGCATTTACCTCATCAAATTACGCAAATTCTGTTTATGAGAACAAAGTAGACAAACTATTTCACAATTTTTTTAAAGCATGTCTTACAAATGATTACTGCATTAGAGCTTTGAATTTGGATAGATGAAATTGGATCTTTGATCACTAAATTAATGAATCACTGTGGATCGATGTATTGTTGTACTCCTATTACACACCATGTTTGAACAGTTTAAAATCAAAGCAAGTAACCACCAGTCATAATAGTCACTTAACTGACCTCATTGCATAATACTTCATCTGTAATTCCTCGCTCAAGTACAACATGTCCAAATCATTTCTATGCAGTAGTATGTAATGGAGTAAAAGAAGTGGCGCCTGAATGTATTTTTGGAAAGCAGCACAATGAGTCACCTTACACACACGCATGAGCGCATACACATTTTCCTGCCAGTCCTTCCTCTGTGACCTTCCACCTCACGGCAACACTTGGGACAACAATGGGAGACAAAGGTGAAATATAAACAGAATCAGAAATGTCCAGTCTCCATCGGTCACTCCACGGTGTGGGAAATAAAACTCCAGGTAATATCAGCCAAACCTTTTCATTTTAGCTTTAAGTAATCATCTACCCAGTAAATGTCCACAGCATATGTCCATGACACTTTTTCAATAGTAAAAATAATAATTCAAAATTTTCAGCAGCTTTTCTTGTTCTGGTATTCTGGTATACTCTTCACACACCATTACAATCACAGACCTTCCCTAATCCAACAGATGATCACATGTACATATCACGTATGTATACCATTCATGTTTGTCCATACAAAGTATTTGTGCTTCAGCTAAGGTCACTGACAAGAAAATTACCATTAGCAATGTCGGTCCTTCATGCATGACTAATCAGATGCACAATATCTGAACTAAAGATAAATATTAATCATCAACATAACAGATTACAGATACTAAGCTATTCATAGCACTGCAGGTTTTTTTTTTTTCCCCGTTACCCTGTGTTTCTGCCTGTCTCATGACCTGTGAGAGGTGAGGAAATCCTGTACCAGATACAGCTGCTTACCATTTAAAAATGCCCAATGAGCAGGATGGATGTGGACTAAAGAATCTTGGGCTGAAAAAAAATTTTAAGAGGAAGAAGCATGAATGTCACACTGGCTTTTAATTTTGACTTAATTTAAAGGCTGCTGTATTTGTAATTCTAATGCAGCCATAATCTCCACATATAATCAGCATTACCCATTATTCCAGTCAATAAAAAACTAAAATCATTTAAAAAACTGTGCCATTCTACAAACTTCCACACAGGCAATCAGTAATATAACAGAATAATTAAAGCTTTGAGGTTTATTTTCTCCATTGGCATTACATAATCAATTTAAGCAAAAAATTTTGTCGCTTTGCGTATTTAGTAACATAATCTCTGCATCATTCACAAGCTCAGATTCCATCCTGTCTTGCTGACTGGTTGCATCTAAAACTAATTACAGCCACACCAACAACGTGTAACACACACACAGACAACGCCCACTCACTCACTCTGATGCAAGTCAGCCTTCATCTCTCTGCTAATACAAACTACATGCAGCAATTATGGGCCTCTTTTGGCCAATCAGCTTTCTGATAATCATCACCTCACCGACAGTATCACTCAAGGCTAGCTTCCTGACAGATAAACCATACCCTCAGCATGAACCCAAAGTCTCTCATCTGAATGAAGTTTGATGATTTGCATGATGTCTGCAAACATGTCAAAAGCTGTTTTTTTCTTTTTAAAAAGGTGCATTTCCAAAACATTTGCAATAATTAAAACCACTCCCCAACTCTGCTCTTTGCACAGTTCACCATGAGTATGACTGGTACTCTAGAGAAAGGGGCCCACCATCAAGCTTTGGACCTCTCCGAGGAACTGCCGCCTCATCTCCACCATCACCATGCCAACCACCACCAGCATCTCCATCACTCCAACTCTCTGGCCTCCACGACCGCTATGGGTGGGGGCAGAGAAACGCCTTCCCGTGTGGTCATACCTCCTCCGTATTCGGCAGCTGAGAGCGGAGGTGGGGGGAGCGAGGCTCCTCTGGAGCTGCGCGGCTCGCTCGACTGCTGGGCTTGCTCGGTGCTGGTGACGGCACAGAACCTGGTGATCGCCGCCATCAACGCCTGCCTCGCTGGAGTGGTGTTTGGCACCATCCTGACACCAGCCACTGTCATGGTTGTGTTCGGCTTCCTCTGTCATTCTACAGTAAGGAACACATGGAAAAGGGGTAGATGAGAGTGTAAAAGAACTGAAAAAGATTTTTCCTTTTAGCGCACAGTAATCTGAATAATATCTGTCCCTGCAGTCTAATGAATACTGACCATGAGCACTAAGACACTTTTTTATAAACTCATGAGCCTTGCTGTGCAGCACTGCATGCTTAAAAAAGAGACAAGTCCTTGCTGGCATAACAGTTTAGAGCACCGGGGAGATAGTTTTATCCATATTTCATATGAACTATCTAAAAGCTCCAATCTCATAACTTTAATCTAAAAGTTTGAAATTGTTGCGCTTAGGGCCGAGGGTGGAGTTTGGCTTCATCACTGATGAGAAGTTTCATAATCAGATAAATCTGAAGTCCTCTCACATGTTCAGATGGATATCTGGAGGTGGGGACTGGTCAGGAGGGCAACTGGGCACAGTTTTAGACTGATTAGTAGATTCTTAGGAATTAAAGACAAGTTGATCATTATTTTAAAAGAAATGCAGAAATGCTTTTGACAACAAGCAGTAAACATTTAATAAATAAAATGCTTTTAATTAAATAATTAACTTGAGATATTGGAAACAAAGAATGTCAACTTAATGAGACCCTCCCAAAAAATCATCATGGGTCAGAGACTTGAATACTTACTATTGGCATTTCTGTAGGCCTTAATGACCAGGGAAACCACAACTCTGTTCTCATGTTCTCTCACAGTTAGACCTCATGTGACAGCAGCTTAGCGGAGGATTAACCCAGCTCTGGCAGGGTGAAGAAAGGCAGAGAAAGCAAAAGCTATTTTTACAAAATGTGAGAGAAAAGAAATACAGAAAGAATATTGAAGTAAAAGAGTCTTAAACACAACAGACAACACTAAAAGCACTTCCATCGTATTTTACAAACACACCACAGTCAGATACCTTCTTAGAAAGCTTTCTGAATACAACCTGCCTGAAATCTGGGGCCACATGAGTCTTCATTTAGTTGGGAAAAATACATGTGCATGCTTCAGTCTTATCTGGAGTGACTGCTTCTCTCAAAGACACCCTGCTACATTTTCTATATTACACATGTACAATAGTTACACTTATCATTTTTCCCTGAAAAATCGCTTCCACATACAGTTTCTCCTAAAAAAAGCAGCCTTTCTAACATACACAGTTTGCTCCACAAATATTTAATTACTATAGACTATGAAGCAATTTTCATCCTTGCTTTGTGTTACTATCAAAATGTGAGAAGTGTTTAACTTTCAACTTTATTAAAAACACATTTCCTATCAGATTTCAAATTTGCGATTCAAATATAAATTGGCCTTTCAAGCTAACCATGATTTTTTTTTAAAGTACCTCCATGACAGCAGTTTGCAGGGAAACGCTGTTTGTTTCATTCTTTATTATTTATAGAACTGCAGCCTCAGGTGACCAACACAACCTTTGCAGAATATTTCACAATATCTCCCGAGTTGTTTTCTCAACTTGTTCTGGGTCACCACTGAATAATTTATCCGCCTACTTCTGTACAATCATCTGTAAAAGTGGAAGCCGTGAATGCTCACACCACCCCTCGCCGTCACTCTGGTAAAGCTTTACTTTAGTTTCATTTGTGCAGGAAAATTTGGCGTAAAGTCTAAATTGGCCATTTCTATGAACGCTTTGTACCTTGAGGTGAACCCTCTGCACTTTTCATCATCAAGTCTGCTCGTTGGGGAAAACTGGAACCTGTCTTACTCTTGCATAGTGTCCTTCACTAATTTTTTTTTTTCTAAGAAGAGATGTTGCGCACCCTCACACCTTTTTCTTCTCATACCTTTTCCGTCTTTATGCATTTCTAGTGGTCAGCAAAAGGATCCTGGTGGATGCCGAGGCCATTTCATATTACCAAACATAAAAAGGCCTCGTTTGTTAGGTTTTTCTAGGAATGCAGCAAACTGGCCGCTCCTCATGGTCCTGCTATCTCTCTGATGGATTTGTTTTGTTTTGTCAGCCTAAGGATGGCTTGTTTCACTTGTACAGAGAGCTCACATACAGATTCAACACTGGGAATCATCTCCAGACCTCTGAACTGCTGAACTGATGAGGACAAAAGAATTATTATATTTCCATAAAATCAGTAAACAAAAGGAGCTACAACCAAGTACAAATTTAAGAGTGGTCGCCATTGCATCATGGCTGATCTCTATTCTCTGTTTACAGAGAGAATATGTGAAATTTTGAGTTTAGCATTAGCATGTAAGCATTATTTTGCTGTTAGAACATTTTTTCCTCCAGAACGCCTGTAAATCCTTTTTACTGCCCTTTGCTCACTCCCTCAAAATGTTTACCTCATCATTCAGATTGTGATAAGGATGATTCAATCCTGCTGTCTCTATGTTCCTCTCCCACATTCAGATCCTGATCCCTTCACCTCCTCTCCCACTCCCTCCGATATCGCTCAGCAGCAAGTGCTTTGACGTACAGCATGTGCTGTTTGGCATAAATGCAGACATAATCATAGTTTGCAGTCCTTCACAATCCTTTAGAAGTTTCTAAGTTAAATTGACTTGGTTTTTACGTAAATGAGTCTTGGACATTTAATATAATGTGTGTACACAGTGTGTACATGAGGTAAATTCCTGTGTGTGGCACTACCAGCTGCTGTCTGGGCTCACGTCATGCACATACCACACAGAGCAGCTCATTCCTTACTCTGATCTGTTGCTTCCCTGCTTCTGACTGAATTATGATCAGATAAGAGTGGGTTTGAAATGTTACACCTCTCGTCTCTCCAGGTCCGCCCCCATGGGACGACGCCATACTGCTCCGATCTGCTGACTGACGGTGGCTGCGTGGCTTTGCTGGTGGTGGGCTTCCTCCTGGTCACCCCTCTGCTGGTCCTCGCCCTGGCCGCGTACTGCCGCCTGGCCCGACACCTCCAGCTGGGCCTGTGCTTCATCCCGTACAGCCGGGCCGTGTACAAGAACCTGCCGGCAAACCAGCATCGCGGCCTGGGCACTGGATGCTGTTGCGGTCGAGATGGAGCCGACAGCAGCGGGAAAGGAAAAGTCTGGGTGTGAGACAAAGGAGGGGTGGGGAAGGGAGAGGGAGGCAGAGGGGTGAGGAAGACCATCAGTTGAAAAATATAAAAAGGGAAGAAAATAAGAGCGCATTGATGGGGGTTGAATTGGATGACTAAGAAAAGGCAGGAGATGTAAGGAACAGCGACTTCAGAGCATGTAGGAAGTTGTAAATGTCAATTTGTACAACAACCAGAGGAAAATGGCCTGAATAATGACTAATGAATGACTCCCATGTGCTTACATCAAAGCAGAGGGAGAAGGGGAAGGAGGTATGCGTGGGTGGGGGGGATGTACTAAAGGTATTTCTCTGTATTATTCCGGCGAGTATAATGGCTGTTATTGAAACTTATTTCAACCAGTTACATGCAGGTGTCTGAGTACTAAACAGAAGATCTAATCAACAACATCTATAATAATAAACAGCATGTGTTTCCAGATGTAGCCCTATGAAAATGATAAATATTTTATTACTTAAAAACAAGAAAATAAATAGTATCTTCCAATTAATTCCAACTTATTAATAAATGACAGCGAGGGAACTTATCAGTGAAGTCTGACACTTGTCAAAAACACATGACGCAGCCAACTAGAAGTTTCCTGAAAACATGCCAGGAAAGAGGAAATCTGAAAATAGAGCATTGTATAGACACCAAGCATGATTGTCTCTTATCACATTTATATTATCTTGAACATTTGTCAGCTGTGGTTATATGTTTAGCAGCCCCTGAGTGTAATTACAAACTCTTGTATTATTTCCTTTTGATAAATAAAGTTTTAAATTTTTTTGAAGTTTTTTTGAAGTTTGAATGTCTTGCCTTACTGTACGGTGGGATGTGGAGACAGTAAAACAAGGTTTTGACCAGAAGAAATAACAAACAATTTCTGATGGTTTTCACAGTTAAAAGTGTGATCTGTAATCTGAATCAGTTGAAATACCCAAAGGGAAAAGTCATACCGCTTAACAATATTTGAAAAATCAGGTTTGATACAGGTGAGGCGGAACCCATCCCAGCTGGAATCAAGTATGCAGCCTGGATGGGTTTCTGGTTCGTCAAACCCATCCCGAAAACTTTCTAGACCAGGTTCCAAAGTGTTTAAGTAGAGGTCATGTAGATCTGTTATACTAAATTATTTAAAAGAGATATCTTCGGTAGAAAATGAAAAAGCTACTTAGTCTAACTTTGTTGAGTCCATCACATCAGTTTTGGTCCATTAACTGTGCTACCAGGCTTAGTGACCTGATGAAGCTACAGAAGTTAAGGTGTTCATGTTATAAATAATAGTAATTAAATAGGTCAAAAAATTGAACTTTTTGTTTACAAGAAAATATTAATTGAAATTCAAATATTTTGCAGGCTGTCAATTATAGTTATCGTGTATCTGTTTTTAACAAATCATGTTGTAAAAATCACAGAATAACCTTTGAAATCATGTACAAATCAACAGCTGTTATCTGCCTGCTGACATTAAAATTTATTAAAAATTGAACATATTGATTTAACTAAATAAAACGATCAAATTTTATTATTTTTTCTAACTTCTCTAATTCAACAGTCGAAATATTTGACGTAGTTGTAGATTTGAAAATTTGCAGCACCAGGTGGACAAACGTGGTAATGACACGCAGCTTTCACGTGCAGCTCAAAATAACAAAAAACAACAACAATAATAATAAAACTAAAACAACAACAATAATAATAATAATAATTCATAAAGGAACTGGGGAAACGCAAGCAAGCCTACTGTATATTAAAGTTTCCTGCTAAATAGCTTGTAGGATAAACTGTTTTCTTTATCATTAAACAAACAAAAAGAAAAGGACAGTTTTCCATGTAGCACACTTACTTTTGACGGACACCGATACACCCCGAAGTTAGTCCGTATAGTTCCAGACACGAAATAACACTGGCCATTATTCCAGAAAGACTGCAACGTTGGCTAATTGACCGTAAAGGCACGTGGAGGGTTCAATGAATAACTGTGGGTGCGCCTGCGTTTCAAACGACAGACAGACGGACAGACAGACAGACAGACAGAAAGAAACAAAGAAAGAAATAAAAATTCCTAGGTGAGCTGCTATCCAGCAGGTTCTCTGTGGGTCCCTGTGTTAATCTACAGAGGTTGATGGGTTGTTAAAGGCAATAAATTTGATTCAGGTGTGTTGAAGCAAGAATTAATTCAGTGAAAAGAGCTGGATTGGGGCGGAGTGACACATAGCCAATGAAATCAGTAAAAGCAGTCTTGTGAAATTAGGAAAAAGATGAACAACCTATCAAATTATAAATAAATGTTAATACCATGAATAAAAACCCATATCTTCAGGCTCAACTCAGACTGTAAATAAAATGACGCATTTCTGCTAACAATTATGTGAATAAAGAGGATTATGTGAAGTGTGAGGATGCTCTTGTAACAAATTCAGAGTTTGAACCAGGGGTAGTCAGGCCTAATAAAGGTCCGGTCAGTCACACTGTATGGAGGCCCAAAATATTCAAAATTGAATAAATATAAATAAGACTTTGAAATAAATACCATTTTGATAAATAAAAGGAAAATAAATATTATGGCCTTTAATAGTAAAATAAGGGACTGTTATTGTGAAATATGTACATTATTATTCTTTAATATATATTTATAATTTTCAATTTCAATCAGTTCCGCCTTGCGTGCTTTGATTGACAGACGAAGTCATTTTGCTGGAAAACTTCATTATGAAATAAAAAGGCCGATGTGGAAAAGGTTTTTATGAAATAAAAAAGGGCATTATTAAAAAATGGACTTTGTTAAAAAATAAAATAATTAAATATTTATTTAAAAGATCTTGGAAAATGAAATTAAACTTAAATATTGTAAAAAGT
>JAVQJG010199355.1:0-12351 GCA_036024015.1 Craterocephalus amniculus | reverse complement strand
CCCCCCCCCCCCCGCCCCAACCCCCCCCCCCCCCCCCACCCCCGCCGCCCGCAACCCCCAACCCACACCCCGCGGCCGCGCGCAAATGCATTGAAGATAATTAAGCAGTGTGAATATGTAACCAATAAAAATATTTATATGAGTTTAGCTGTTTTTCAGGCACATTCACAGAGGATGCAGGGAGAAAGAGAGGGAGACAGAGTAAATAACGTCAATTAGAAACATGCTTTCTAACTTGCAAAGCACTCATTTGTGAAAGTCAATATTTGCTTTCATGCTTGAGCTCATAGAATAACTTGATTAGCATGGAATAAACATAGTCAGGTTTGTATTGAATGATCAAAAACCAAATTATAAAAGAAGAGAAAGAGCAGGAATCACTGCTGACAGCTAGCGATAAAATAAACAAAACTTTGGTTTCTGCCAGACAGTCAAGGCTGATTTTAAACCCACTTCTATGCTAAGTGATATTTGATTTGAAGAGATGTTGTAAGCTTGAGGGTAAAAAGGAAGGGGGGAAAAAAATCGCCAGAAAGTCTGGAGTAGTACTACCAGACAAGGGGTCATATAGTTTTCACTACTTACATAGACCGTCCATCATAGCAATATGTTCAGTTTTTCTAAGTTGGAAGTATGTTACCATAAAACTTGTAGGACTAACTTACAAAAAACTCCAGATCTTGTATTTATACTACACGACATTAGTCATATTTTATTTTCTAATTATCTTATGTGTTTGCAAATCCATGTGTTCAACATTAAAATACCTCCCGGTTCTGTTTTCAGCATATAAGAATATACCCAACAAACTGCAGTTTATGTGTTTTTAAAAAAATGGAAGTAATCCTGGGAGCATTTGCTGCAGCTTCCTAACTTTCAGAGGAGGAAAAGATCTGACCTTCACTGTACACGGCTCCTGTGTTTGTGTTGGAATTGAAAAGAGTCTGAGAACTAAATTAAGAAAGTCTGTTGAACTCAACTTGGATGTGGTCATAAATCATCTACAATATTTCTTTGAACAGGAAAATCCAATATGAGATGTTGAAATCCATTTTAATAAAAACCAGCAAACCGTAAAATCACAAAAGTTTTGACTTTTTCCTCATTTTGCAATACCTCCTGGTAAGTTCTGTATTCTTTGTTGACAGTGCATGAAGTATTTAAAGTGAACCTAGTCGTTTTGGGAAGAAAAGGCAGTCCAGCAATATTTCAGCATTTCTAATTAGATAATTAATGATGTAATGATATCATAAAACAAAGAGCGTTTTTTGTTTTTTTTTAGAACAGGAAGATAAAAAGATATAAAAGTATTTATTGGCTTCTTGTAGAGTGCAGTGATTTCTGTTTGTTTTGTCTGGACTTCTAACCTTTACTGCTCCCTGAGGTTTGTGTGTCTATGTTGGCTGCAGCTCAGTTTGGATCTGTTTGCTGAGCCATCATCTTCTGGAAATGAGGATGCTGACAGAAAAATGTGTTTTTGAAATGAACCAAACAACCTCATATGCCTTTCCAAGATAATTTCCAATTTAAGTTGTAGTCCTTCCAAATCCGTTCTGTCACATAAGTAATCAGTCATTAGTGCAATTCAAACATTTTCAATTAAACATCTAAAACCCAGCTGAGTGGTGACAGTAAATGTCACTGAACTTGTACTTTGCCTACAGTCTGGACTGATTAACTTACAGTGGAATACATACTATTTATAGGATTTATAGGTCCCTAAACAAACTCACGATGAACCAAATTAATAATGACGCAGCTGGAATAAGCAAAGAGCTGTGCTTTAGTCTCAGACGCACTTGTAAAAAGGATCTTTCACCAAATGAAAATATGCCTTATCAGATATTTGAAGTCTTTAAAGAACTATTCAATATCCTTCATGAATGATTTTAATAGAGTGAGTCATATTTCAGGTGGCCTGCTTTTCAGATTGTATCACTGCTCAGCATTTGTCACCTGTCAAATTATTTTCCCCCTGCATGTCATGTTCATTTGTCAAAACAGCGTTGCTCAAAGTTGCCTGCTGCTTCCCATCCAGCGAAATCAGATTTGGGAGAGATTTTTGTTTGGATATCAAATTCATGGTAATGCTACAATAATAAAACAGTGCACAATTCTAAATGCAATCTATCTAAGTCTGAATGCATTTAAGCAAATATCGGGAATAATAATGGGACCACAAAGTGAGAATAAGCAGCTGAATTTTTCAGAGGAAACATATTTAATCAGCATGCATACAGTGATTCTGCAGGAACAGCTGCTCCACATATCCGCCTTTGCAGGATATGAGTTTCTTGCCAGCAAGAAACAACTGTTGGCTTGTTCATTGTAAAGGCACAAAAACAGATCAAGACAATTATCCTTTTTACATGAATTGTGGAGGAATATTCTTGGATACAGGCAGAGCCAAGACCAGCAGAGGCGAAGGCTGTTCTCTTATCAGGGCTTTCACACCTTCGTATTTCTGATAGGTGTAAGAGAAAACCATTTTTACCATTCTTCCAGCTACTTAGAGTGACATCTGAATTACGGTCGGTGTATCCGATGCACATTTATTCTTCCTTCTTGACAGTTTTATGGAACTCATTATCTGCTTTGTGACCATGGCTGTGAATGGGGAACCTGTGGGGGTTTTATGTGTAGCCAGTAGCTCCTCCACTGACCACATTTAATGTCCTCTCCGAAAAAATAAGAAAGAAAGAAAACGGGGGATGCCAGGACCGGGGGGGTTGCATCCTTGTCCCTCAGACAACAGCAGCGAGCTCTACTTCCACACACAGTATTGTGTATGGACCTTTAGCTGTGAGGGTGAGGGAGCAGACTGAGAACCAGACAAGTTTTATTTACCTCAGGTGCAACGGCTCATTTTAGCAGTGATAATGAGGAGCAGATGTAGCTGAGTGAAGATAGAGGGGGGGTTAGGATACAGGAGTGTGGTGTAGCCTGACCAGGGTAGGCTTACATGGAGGTCTGTCCAGGGAATCCAAAAATCCCCCCAAAAGCAGCGAAAGCCCCCTTTGGCCATGTCTTGATATTTTCCTGCAACTACTAACTGAGATCGACCACAATCAATTACTCAGCCCATGTAATCTTTAGTTTATGGCTCTTTGTCATAAAAAATTGTTCTTTAAGAAACTTTTTTGCTTTCATTTTTCGGTTTTGAATTTTAAGAAATTACGTAAGTTTTTATTTGCAGAATTGTTCTCTCTCTGGTCATTGATGAATTAGTCATACAGTTTATCATTTTTGTTTTAATGGTGTTCATTCCTTGTCCAATAGCAATACACTGCCATGGGACTGACTTTCTGTACAAATGCTTTTAAAGCTACGTCGAACATCAGCCTTAAGGACGGCATGATGATTTATTTAGAGCCAAGTCAGTATGCACTCATTAGACACCAAATGTGTGTTCACTCACGGCTAATGAGCTTTTTCTCCTTTCATTAAAAACTACAAAAATCAGCTGTTTGGGAAAAAATGTAGTTTTTTGTACATTGTTTGTGTGCAGTATGTATGTAAGCATGCATTTATGTATTTATTTTAGATTCACATTTGTAGCATAGTCAAAGCGACCTGAGGTCATGCAGACATCATGCAGTACTTTGCACTGGCACATCGTTGGTTTTTGTCTCCACAGTAAAAATGATAATTTTGTCAGGCAAACAAATCAGTGGCATCACTTTTCTTTTTCTTTCATCATCATTTACCAGGATATCAGCCTCCAGGGTAATATATTCATTTAGGGGTTTTCATTCACAAGCCCTGTGGTTGACTGGCGACCCATCCAGAGTCTACCCTGCCTCTCACTTAGTAACGCATAGGTGCCATGCCTTCAGCTGTATAGGAAATTTATGGATGATTTTCATTCACTATTTTAAAGTGATTGTACAAAGTAGTATCATTCTCAGATTTAGTTCAGTATTTGGTTTTGAGAGCATAGAAATAAGAATCATTTTCAACATCTCCTTTGATTTTCAGTGTTCTGTATGAGTCCCATTGCATGCCAGTGGTTGACCATAACAATTTTTATCTAGTATGAAACCTTCTCTGGTGGGAGCATGCATGGTCCCAGAGACAACAATGTTGGCAGCCCAGCCCACAGTTAGCCAGCGCATCTTTTAGGGTTTTATGGGCTTGGCCTTCCCCCTGCTATTGATGCAAAGCTCAGCCATCAAACAAAAACGATTTATGACTTTGTATGAATTTGACCTTGAGCCTCCTGAAATGCCATTGCTCAGGAAATGTGGAAAGCTGTGAATGAAAGCATGTTAATATATTAAGACATAATCTGTTGTTTTTCCCAGGTTTACATCAGTCAGCATAAATAGTAATAGCCTTCATTCATAAGGGAAAAAAAGGACCAATCTTGATCGCTCACTGCAAGAACCATGTACATTTTAATTGTTGTTGCCGGTCTGGTACTGAACCAACACGGACTTGGTTGATTCTGCCGTCTGTTAATGAGCAAGGCTGCAGGGAATTCCTAATGTTCTGCAGGGATGTGTCTTGACTTTGCCTCATTTGCCAGAACATTTGCTATCCGACTAGTCCCTGCTGCAAAGTTTTGCTCATGTTTGACTTCAGTGTTTATGACTCATCTTTTTTTTAGAAAGTGGAAAAAACTCAAGCTGCTCATTTGGTCCTGACAGATTTTTTATGATTTGCCTGCTTCTCAGTTGTCTTGTTTTAGTTGTCATAAACATCCTACGCATAATAAACAAATCTAAATCTTCTCCAAGAAAAAAAGACAAAAACTAAAAACTCAGTCCAGCATTATAAATGGGCGGATAGGAACACAAAACGTAATAAAACCAAACAAAACAAGTGATAAACCTAAGTTTTATGTATAAAATCTAAACAAGATGCAAATATTGTAAATATAATTTATTTCGACGGTAATGCTTTGCATTTTTTCCCATTTTCTATCACATAACAACATGATGGTTGTGACATGAAGATTATTACTACAAGGAGTGTGTGTTTTCTCTCTTAATATGTGTAGACATGTTAGCTGGATTCTTGAATTTGATGTAGAGAGTGACCACGAAGCATGAATGATACAAGATGAAAGAAAGGCTTTTCATCTCTGTATGTTATATGGATTCTTCTCACGCATTTCCCTCTGAGACAAGGGGTTCAGTAATCTGTATCCTTTAGTGAGAGAACCCCATGGAGATGCATTAAAGAGATAAATTGGTATCATCCCCAGTGTGACACACTCCTCATCTGTCTCTGCTCGCCTCCATTGATCACAATTTATTTTATTTGTGTTGTTTCATTATTAGGCGGAAGAAAAGCATTGCATTAATAAAGCCCTGATTATAAAGTTAAACAAAAATGCTATAATGTTACACAGGAAGCCGGGGTCAAAGCCCGAGGCTCTGCCGTGCCTGCCCTTGTCTCTTCTTACACTATAATCCAAGGTTCCATGCAGCACTGATCACTCAATGCACATCTAATTAATTTCTCAACGATTATTCGGCTCTGGACTGGAAACACTTCTCTAAATAGATCACTAAAATACTGCATTTCCGCCTTATCATATCTGTGTGATGTAGCACTGAGTTGCTGTAGTGATTGTATTAAGATCATTGATACATCTTCATAGAGCACAGTTTGCTCAGCTTTGCTGTTTGGATATATATGCAAATTAGAATAATGCGCTGAATACATTGCCGCATAAACTAAAACTTCATATCTAACACTCAAACTGCCCTTTTTTAGTTATAAAGAAATTGAATAGTAGGTTTGCAACATGATATGTCATGAAGACTACAAATTGTATTTTATTATTGTTATAAACTTCTTTGAATCTTTTGTCCTTATCTTGATTTTGGTACACCAAATAGAACGTAAACTTAAGTCTATAATCATTTGTCTTTACATTTGATGTCTTATGTTGTGCTCATTTATATATAATGTCCCAATAAAAACTTGATTTTCAATCCTGCCTGTGTTTTCAGCATCTTTGCATTTTACCTAAATATTCATTATTTTAGAAGTGATTTGTAACAAATATGCCTTAAACCTTGTCATTAGGTACACAGTGTGGCAGACTCTTACAAAGATACGCTTGACTATGCATTGGCATGACCTCAATACAACAGACAGATATACAAGCTGATGCATGAATGTGCTATCTTTTTATGTTATTTTTAACTTTTGAGTACTGTTGGTCGTGTTAGTTCATAACTCTTCACATTTCAAAGACTGTAGCACTATAAAGTTCTCTCACGGGAATAAAATCCATTACGTAAACAATCAAATTCTGAGTATCTGTTATTAAACTTATTCCCTTATGTAGGAATCGCTGCTTTTAGTGGCGAAATAAATTATATTAAAATAAATATTTCTCTCCATGCAGATCTGAGCAGACTCAAGATGTGGCGGGAGAAACCTAAGAGTTTCTAAAGATGACTAAACAGTTGGCTGTAAGCTTGCTGTGTTAAAACGGGTTGATGATGTTTCAAACAAAAACACTGGCACGTATACATAATCACCTTGTAAAGCAGCATCAGTTAAAAAGTACAATCATCAGGACATTTGGATGTTTTTTGTAAATCATGGTCCAGGTGCAAGACTGTAGTTAAGGTCTGGACTGTGTGTTGTGAGTTCAGCTTTGACGTGTGGTGACAAAGAAATGCTTACGAATTTTTCCAACGCCATCCTACAATGACCTGAAGAACACTCTTCCTCAGACTCCAATGTATTTCTGCATAGACATCACTCAAACTCACTGCAATGAGGATTTTAACTGATTTTAATAACTATGACTCAAAATTATACTAAATAGCAAATACAAACCATCAAGTGCGTTATTATAAGCTACTGGAATCATAAGAACATGAAATGTAACAGTAAAAATTATTAACTAAATGGCCAAGTTAAGATGGTAGGAATAGGCATTTAGGCGATCTTTTAAGATAGATTTGTTATGGTGTCATCATGATACCACCCATAAGTAAATTAAAAAACACAGTCTTTTTAAAAATAATGGATTATTCAAACGCAGGGTCACGGGGGGGCTGGACTATTGCTAGTCAATCACAATACCAACACAGAGAGACAAACGTTCAATCAGACTCACACTAGTGAGTATAAAAAACTTCACTCAGCCGAATGTCTTTTGACTGTGGGAGAAAGCCAGAAGAGAACCCAACCCATGCACAGATGGGGTACAATTTTATTGGGGTGTGTTGAGTGTGTTTGTGGTCTACCTGGAGCAGTGCTGATTTCCAGTCTATGTGCTTGCAGGTATAAGAACCTGCACTCTTTCAGGCCTAAGGTGCAGCAGTCTGTCAGTGAAGCCGTTCAGCAGGTCTGTCAGTGTTCAGGAAGACGAGGTGGGGGCGCTGTCCTTCAACCTGGATGAGAGCAAATTATTGCCATTATGTTCTTTCCTCCCACTACCTCAACTGGTGGATCCAAGAGGATCCCACAGTCCCCAGTACAGAACAGCTCTAGGAAGCAGTAATAGAATAAGAAGAAATATTCATTTTCAATGTGGTACACGGCTTGACAGAATTAACCTGATGTTGAGGCATAAATGAAGCTCTAATTTCATGCGTGTCATATGTACACATGTAAGAGGAAACTTCTTTGGTGCAGAATACATTCTAAAGGTAAAAAGATGAATTACAGTGAACCGGGTATACCTGATGATAAAAAGATACACAAGTACACAAAATATTCATAAAAAATCAGTTTGTACTGTACACTTACTCCTATGTGCTGGGTTATATTCACATGTTAAATGTAAAGATATCAGCAAAACACATCCCAGAATTACCTTTTACCTCATTCTTAAGATTATCAGCGTTCTTCTTCTTTTACTGAATAATCAATACTGAAGAGACAAACCACGAATGAGCAGAGACAGATGGGCATGACATGCAATAAATTACTTCAGACATAATAAAACCAGGGACCTTAAAGTCATTGTGTGCAGTAGCCATTAGACTACAAAATACTCATTTGATACAATTGTGATAACTAAATGTTATTTGTAAAACTAAACCTTTTTTCAAAAACACAAATACATAAATATATACCCACTTAAATGTCATTGAGAATAATTATATTCATTTATTGTATATATACTGATGCTCTCAGCGTCATAGAATGAGTCAATGTAAAATAAATCACTAATTCCACAGCATTTTATGAGTTTGACCAAAATATCCTGATAAATCACAGCAGCAAGCTGCACAAACTGTCTAATCATGCTTGTTTTAAAATAATCATTATTTATGTATGTTCCTCTTAACTGCGCATCACAAGGGTCACTAAAAGCTTTCTTTTTTTCTTTTTTTTTACTGTCTCAGAACTGAGGGAACCAATGGGAGTCATTAGAGCAAGAATAAAATATGTGAAATAATGGTAACATGCCCTGTGAGACTTATTTGTGCATGTGTGGCAGCCTCGGTGTGACAGAACTAGAATGGGGTGCTCTGGATGCCCACATGTCATGTGCTACACACCCACATACAGCAGGAGCTCCTGTTAGGGTTATTTTTACTCCGGCACCTGGAGATGTTACAGACTTGCTCCGGCCTGCACATTCTTTTCCCTCAGTACAATCAGGTGTGAGAGCAAGTGATCTTCGCTCACTGCAATTAAGATTCTGCCTTCGTCTTCTCCTGGTACACAATTACTGCTCTGCTGCTGTTTGCTCTAATTGCTCTTTCTGGAAGGATTGGTGGGAAGCCAGTGATTGTGATGGGTAGGGGATTATCTCTTTCTTTTACCATGGCCCCTTAAAAAAAACAAGGAAAGAAAGAAAAAAAAAAGAGAGAAAAAAAAATCATGTGTAAACTCCCCGGTGTAATTACTGGTCCTCATGATTAATTGTCTATTGAAATTAGCGCTGGTCTAGCTTTCATTTTTACCGCAACGAATATTAATTAACGTTAACTCTCCCCTTTCCTTTTTTTTCACCCTTTCCGGAGCACATCTTTTGAATATTCATCGAGGTCTTGAAAAATGGGCACGAGCTGCTACTTTCAGCCAGCGAAGTGACACTTGGCTATCACCACAAAAATACAGATCTGGAATTAAAAGATGCATTTCTGGCCATTAATAATATTTACAGGTCGACAGGTGAAGAAAGCAAGCTCTTATTTAAATCACGTCTCATCTGTTAGTCAAGAGGTGTCAGAGAATATGCAAAGCGGCAGCTCAGCTTTTGTTTTCTTTTAGAGAAGGAAGAATGGTCACACTTAATTCAGTTTGTGTTTATTTAGCCCTTGTGAGAAATGACAAGTTGAATAAGTGCCATATAATCACATTCAGCATATTGTCATGCTATAATGTATAGAACCCAATGTGACCTTGAATAAAACATGCACCAAAAGAATACATTTGGGTAATATGGAAATTTACACTAAGGTCTGAATCAGATTAACATTAGAATATCTCCATATTCTATCAAGAGCAGAACACTCTCATTGGCCGGGTTGGAGCATGGTCACAGTATACATGCATTTTGTGTAAGTCTGGTAGTGAACCAAAGTAAAATAGAAGCTAATACTTTGATTAAAATCTGTTTACTTATTTGAGTGTACTGTTCCAGATGCATGGGGCTGATGTGCCTCCGGATCAGAGTGCGATTTTTTAAAACTGTTGATCATTTATGAAATTGCATGTGGGAGAGTAAACCAAAATTCTTATCAGGTTGCCAATTTTTTCATAATGGATTAAAGAGTATGTTTGGAGTGGTGGCCATTTTTAAATGTGATGATTTGACAACCGAAGATTACACTGTGATGTATTGTGGCAAAACATAGTCACATTATCCTGTTCATATTAATGTCATCTGCTTATTTGTTACCTTAATATATGTGCATTTTTTAGAACTTATATAAGTGTCACATTTAATCAGGTATGAAAGTATTTGAGATCCTGTTTTTCTTTAGTGTTTCAAACAATACAATCTCTCCAATCAGATTATTTTATTTGTTTCGAGTTTTATTTTTTGTTTCTCTGTTTGTACTTTGTATTTTCTTTTTACAATTTTTCTTTATTAGAATTTATATATAACATAGCTTGGAAGTAGATGTAGATATAGTTGATATGGTCTTCCAAGCTCCAATGATGTCCAAAACTAATAAAAACAGATTGCAATCTCTGTAATGTCAAACACACCAGCAGACCAAACCTTTCTGTATTCAACCTTCCAGTAAACTAAAATAAAGCCTTATTATGTACAAAGCTTGAACTGAGCACCCTGACATTAGTTTCAGTTGATATGGACCACTTATAATCAGATTAATGTCCAATCAGAATAAAAATGCCTCATTTAAAATACCTCTTTGAAACCTTTTTGACTTGACCTGGCTCGATCAGAATGAATCTGTAGTCTGATTAACAGTGATTTAACTCTTTGATTATCTGATCAAAGCAACAATGTTATCATGTATACAATTAATTGCTAATTATTTCCTTGTGATTGGAATATGTTCTTTCATTCTTAAGTGACGTTGGGTTGATGCACTAAGTTTCTGAGGAGCAGAAATGCTGAAGCAAACCAAATGAAAATGATAAAGATAGTTTTGTTTAACATTTAGGCTTATTTACTTTTCAGTTGGAAATAACATTGGGGGGAAATGTGAGTTCTTTAATTAGGTTTTCTGGGTTTAAATGTCTAAAATTAAATGGACATCTCATCAGATCTTTAAGGGTCATGCAAATGATGATTATTCTATTTTCTGTTTGATCCAGTGGGCCTCACTAGAAATCTTTTTTTGGGGGGATAAGTTTATGTTGTGTTGGTCATTTGTTGAGTGGATAGTCAGACTTGTGTTAGGTACATTGCTAGCTCTGTTGAGGAGCAGTAGAGTTTAAGTGAGCCAAAGCACATGAACATGAACATCATATTGTTGGATTTGGCCACAAAATTCACCTTAAGTCCACAATTTGCAAGAGAGAAACTGAAAAATTGTCACATTTTAGTTCAAATTTGTTTACATGTAACAAATATTCTGCTTACAAAAAGTAAGTAAGTGTTATGAATTATTTATGACATAAAATACATTTTTCCACACTTGCCTTTGAAGATTTAGAGATTTATGAAACAAAAGTGCCAGAATGACACAGAAACAGGAAAGTCACCCAAGGTATTTGTTGAAAATGAGAAAATATCAGTCAAACACTTAGATTAACGCTTTTTTGACTCCTTTTATTTGGCTGATTAAAAAGTTATTAACGGCCGTTTTGTCTTTGTCTCCACTCACTCTTTCCCATCACATTTCCCCTGCCCTTCCAGTTTATGTGTGCAGTAAGAAATCCAGTTGACCTTCATCTTGCCCGGTTCAGTCCAGATAAAGATAAAGGGATCATCCCCAGCACATCAAACTAATGTCTTCACCCCTTCAGTGTCTGCAGAACAGCCACTGAATAAAATTGTAGCTGCTGTGAAATGGCTGTGACATAACTTGATCCACGCAGTGACGGCACACACCACCACTTGCTCCCTGCAATATATCAGTGCCAGGAAACAGTGGACGTGGAGACACGCTGATTGAATCAGGGGCAACAGGGGCCCTGGGGAGAGTTCATCTATGCCGAAACAGCAGCAAGCACACAAGGATCTCAGTAACTGTATCTGCTGTAACAATGTTTAAGGACTTAGAGGTCATTCATTCAACTTTTTCCTAAAAGAGAGTGCAGTGTCTTTTTTTTTGTTTTCAGTTGTTGGATGTAATCCGAACCAGACTATGGTAAAACTCGTGTCTGTGTTGTTTGCAGTTATCAGATAACCTAACTTGGCTGCACTATGAAAAAGGTTTATGTTGCTTTGATAAATATATAATTGATTTATGAAAAAATCCAATTTATTTTCAGTGATCATAAACAATTACCATCACCCTATGCTCTCGTCTTTATGTCTATATGAGTCACAGACTGTTATACATTTCACTGTACCATAATGTCTTATCCTCTGGGGATAAATGACCAATAACTTTGACAAATGACAGTTAAATTGCCTTTAAGAGAGGAGTAATAGAAATCAGATTTAACTGGTTATGTTATGGAGTTCAGCAATTGTAATGCCTTAATATCCAATAAAGGAGTGTGATTGTGAGGATGACAAAGATTTAGCTGTTTTTGGGAGTAATGACATTGTGGAGGACTTGGCTTTGTCATTAACAGTGAAAATAAAATAAAAGCATTTCCAGTCCCATGACTAAGGCTATGAATATTTTCAGATATGATAAGAATGCATGAAGGATGTATGATAATCTGTGTGTGTGTGTGTGGGGGGGGGGGGGGTTTTTTTTTTTTGCATATTAAAAACATAAAATTATTGATTCCATAATTTTGTTTTTTTTTTTTGGTTATGAGTTAATTTGT
>JAVQJG010199354.1:0-19986 GCA_036024015.1 Craterocephalus amniculus | reverse complement strand
TTAGAGTGCCCAGTTAGCCTAACATGCATGTCTTTGGACAGTGGGAGGAAGCCGGAGTACCCGGTGAGAACCCACGCACACACGGGGAGAACATGCAAACTCCACACAGGAAGGCCACAATTCCAAACCCCTCCTCAGCCGGAATCTGGCTCCGACCGACTTGGGACTCGAACCGGCGGCCTTCTCACTGTGAGGCCTCTTATGAATGTATAAAGCTATCTATCTGAGATCAGCCTTAGTCTCAATAAGACTTAATTAAGCAGTATTTTGGAAACCAATTTATTTCAATTAGGCCTTTAGTACCAGAGTGCCAAAATGGACTCCCAAAGATATGTCAAGCCCTGCTTTGAATATCAGTATGGTTCAAATAAGGAGAGGTTAAAAAAAGGTTGAGTCAAACTTATTAGTAAACCAAATTTGAAGAAAGTTTGGCGTTCAAAGAATCAGTATACACTTATGCGGTTAGACTGATATTGCATTGATGCAGAACACGTGATGAAGGACAAGCTTGCATTTTGCCACATTATTTATATTTCTTTTTTCACATTGCAATCTGAAAACATGTGCAGCAGAAGAAGGACGGTCCCGGCAGGGATTGAATGCAGCCTTGCAGGTTACCAGTCAGCCACAGGGATATCCAGGGCATGACCAGGGCATATCTATCAGAGGCATGGTGACACGACCTCAACTGTCACGTGTGTTTTTTGGGATCTACTCTGTACACAAAACATTCCAAATTAATCAAACCTGTTCAGTCGTTTCTCACTCGTCCATTTTGATTGAAAGACCATAATGACGACCCAATCAGTTAACGTAAAAAAAAAAGTTACATAATTGATTAAGTTCACCTGTGGCAGAAGATAAACAGGTAAAGTGAACTGTCTCAAACCATGTGGAAGAAAGTCCTGTGGTCTTACGAAACTAGAAGTTCATTTTCAGAATATCAAGCAAACCCAGCGCATTTTCATCCTAAGAATACCATCACCACAGTAAAGCATGGTTATGGCGCAATCATGTTGTGAGGATGTTTTTCATCACCATGGACCGGGAAATGGGTAAATGAAATCAAAAGTAAAATTAAGCACGACAAGTGATGCTTGGGTGTTGCTAATATACTCTTATACAAAAACTCATCTAAAAATGTCTTGGCTTCTGCTTTCAGTTGCTTGCAAGCTGTTTGCAAAGCTGACAGATATGGCTGTCATTTCTAAAAAAGTGAGTACGAAACACACAGCTGACACATTTTTCTTGTGCCCTGAGGCCACAAATCTCTTATATTATGACCAAATTTTCATGCACATTGTTCAGCTTGATCAAAAACCTCAGCAGCAATATGTCTCTTTTTCTCTCCTATACTGTTTATTTGTTTAGCCTTTAGCTTGTTAAATGCTCTGAGTTTCTATGGGAACAGAGATGCTGAGTGCTTCACTCAGAAACTTTTGTACTTTGTCTCAGCTTTTATTTTTCCAAACCATTGGTTCTGTCTTGTCATTCTTACACTCTAACAATGACCTTGTATTGGGAACAGCAACCTGCAAGTAATAAAAGTGGAGCCTGGAATGATCATTTCCAGTCATTTCATTCTTAATCTTGAGTATGTCTCGGTAAGCTTTGCATCCATCATAATTCCTAATAGGTTTTAATTATTTCAGAACAAGAGATAGATTTCTCCTGAGGGAAGCGTACTCCTAAAACAAGAGGATTTGGGTGAAATGTTTTCTGATTGAACAAATACTTGAGAGCTTGCTAAGGGGGAGATCAAGGGAATGATGGTGACTTATGAACCTGCACAAATCCTGTTGCTCGTAAGGAAACCATGACAACTCAATGACACTGCAAGAAAACACAACACTAGCTCAGATGAATGTTAACTGGTTAAGCTAGAAACAGCATGAAGGTGAACATGCCAACAAACCCCAGATTACAACAGGATGACAGTTTAGTAAACGGATTATTACCTGCAACTGTACAACATTACAAATTTTGCCATCTTCCAGTTCATTATGCATTTTTCTGGATACGGCTGTGTCAATAGGTGCAGATGAGGGAAGAATGGGAAGATGTCGAAAACCTCTGTTGTCAAGATCAAGAAAAGCAAAGTAGTTTACACACACTGGCACAAATACCAGAGAGACTATGTTGCTCTGCTTGTCTTCACTATATGTGAAGTGAAATCCATGTTTCTTAGTGGTTATGGAAGCAACATATATTTTCCCAAGCTGCCCACTGAATTGTATGCATCAACACAGAGTGCTATTAGCATCCTAGCTGACATTTCACTCAGTGTACACATGATGTTTTGACTTAAACAGTGATAACACCTAATGCCAACACAACATAGACACTGGAAATGAAAGATTTTTACCTACAGTTTGAGGTTCAGACTCATATCCTGTCAGAGATAAAACAGCCTCAACTGTTTTTCAAAATGGTTTACCACTGTGGCACTTCATTAAAGGAATACTTCACCCTCATGGAGGAATATTGACAAGTTTTTATGGACTTTAATGCAGCTTTTTTCTTGGATGCCATTGAACATCATTGTAGCTGAACTGACGCAAAACAAAAGCCTCCCAATATCTCCGGCTACATGATGAATATCAAGAAAATGTTCCAGCAGTGTTAATCAGCATGAGGGTAAGTAGAAAATGAAGGCACGTCATTCTGAGAGTGTAGTATTCCTTTAATTCATCATTAGCCTGCAGTCACTTTTCAAATCCTCCACTGGTCAGACTGCACCTGGTCGCATCATGTAGGCATGATCTGGTTTTTGAGGTTATTTTCAATTAGTGAAAAAGCCTTGTTTGAGATGATCCCCAGTAGCATTGTTTTTAAGGAATTCAAACACAAAGAACTGTTTGAAGTAAAAACAAATTCTTGTGCAGCATTTATTATAAAGTACAGAAGCGATGGCTTTGAACTTTTGGGAATGCTTCAGGGGTGTTATGACAGTTCCTGGCAATGTTTAAACATGGCAAGTGATTGCCTGGGGCTGCCCTTGGATCATCTATAAATCCGATTATATTAATATACATGATTTCATTTGTCAGCAACTTTCAGCTCACTGTTGGTGACTACATTAGTCTGAAATGTTCATGTCTAAGCTTTTGTCTGAGGTTGTTTCTTCTCTTTAAATAATCTAACAGTTATCAACTTCATTATCAGGCCTTTTCCAGACTTTTGCTTAATGTGTTTATATAGTTTGTGTAAGCTTTGCTCCATGTTATTATTTTTGCAAAGTTTAACTGCATTTGCGTTGTCTGAAAAAATAGGCTGACAGCCCTGGTTCTGTCCCTTTCATACAGATTACATTTGCGTTACTAAGCTAATTTTCTAAAGAGATTGTGGGACACACAGTAATAATGCCTTGAGTGCAATATTTATATATCACTTGCAAAAATAAAGGATTTTGTTAAAGATCATGTAGTTTCTTCCCCCTGTAATTCTTATTGCAAATTTCTTCAACATAAAAATACATATGAGGATATATGATCATCAACCTTTTGTTCATAAATTGAAAAGTAAAGTACTGTAAAGTACTTAAGTACTGTTGCAGCTTCCTGACATCTTACACACACACACAAAATTTCAAAACAACTTGAACTGATGTTTTATTTCAGAAAAAATAAAATGTATGTCCAGTTTCTTCTTGCTGATGCCCACCAGTGCCTATTGTATTTTACCTTCTCACGGTAAGAGGTCTAGTTTCCAGTTGGGGCGAAATCTACTTTTATTGATCAACAAAGAAAAGGTTTCATATTTCTGAGTTTGCTTATAGCCCATGGCTTCAGCCAAATCTTTTTCTGGCCATAACAGAACAGATAGTAGACTTTCAAAAGCTCTAAGTAAACAAATAAATACTGCCCAGTGGTGATAATGGGAGAAGTATGGTTGGTGAAACATAAAGACTTCTCTGAGTAACATGCAAGAGTCAATTGTTGCCACAGAATGGATTCAAAAGATGTCCAGAATGATCAGAGCCTCCGACTGTACAGTCTCATGGCATATCCCTGGCAAAGTGTTGAAGAAATGCCATAAAATCTTCCACCTGCATTCACCCTGAGTTGTTGACAGAACCAGCACAACCGATAGGACCATCTGCCAGGAAGTGGTCAAAAGAAACTTCTTCCTGCCAAAGATGAGTTTTACAGGAACTGGTGCAATCTGGGCAAACACAGCGGCAACACGTCCCCCTCCCCTTAGAAGCCACTGCACCACACTTGTGTGGTTGCTAATCCATTCTATGTGAAAGTTGAGATATATAAATTTATATGTAACAGCAGAAAGTTTGGCCATAAGTTTCTCACCTTTTTCCTATTGTAAGAAATATCATTGGGAATATGGATAATAAGGAAATATCTAATTAACCTGTATTACTTCAGTATAGGCTAACAGGAAATTGCAACTACTATAATAAACAAATAAACATTGCAAAAATGCCAGAATGCTGATATCAAAACCATGAATGAATCTTCATTAGCGAGTGGTAGGAGGACTCAGATGTAGCCATGAGAGAGTCATGAAAACAATTGTCTTTGATTAATCTTGCAAAATGTAAAATAAAATACATGAAAAAAAATCAGGCAATTAAGAATAAAACCTTGAGAGAGTATTTGCAAAACAGGGCCACGGACCCATTTGTGTTTGTTACTTGTTGTAACACACAGAAATGAAGGGAAACCAAATGAGGAAGGGAGGGAAACAAGGAAGGAAAAAGAAAACCTTTTTGAAATGAAGGTTAACATTAAAACAAAGAAAAAAAGAAGACAGAAAACCAAACAAGCAAAACAGAGCATTGGAATCTACTGCATACTGTATACCTTGCTCCCTCCAGATGAGCTCAATACCTGCTAATGTGAGGGCATTAATATGAACCAAATTACCTCTAAAAATATCTGTATGCAAACATCACCATAGAGCTTTCTAATTTTAACAGAATTTTGTAAATTCTGGTTGATTTAGTGTCTGCTAATGTGAAGTTTTGTTGCGTGAAAAAAAAAAAATCAGTCAGTGGCAGCCGCAATTGACAGGGGCATTGTTGCCAGTTAAGAACCCATAGGCCACTTACCACAACATTAGCTTTGATGATAAGTTTATGGAAATCCCTAAAGCAGAGCCACAATGGAGAAGATTTCAATGTAGACTTTTCAGAGTAATTTTGACTTCAGCTATGGATGATAAGTCTTGGTGTTAGAACCAATGAAATCACTTTCACTGGTGGGATTTTAAACTCTCAGGCATACAGAGTCCCTGGCCAAAAACATGGGTTTTAGGCAGGATCCTTCCTTATCCCTGCCCAGCCCAGCCCATCCGCATACGTTTTTAAGTACTGGCACAATCAAATGGTAAAATTCTAGAAATGTCGCAGGTCGCTGTGCCATCTGCTCTTGTCCTAGTCACCATGGCCACTGCCTTTTATTATTTAGGGAAACAGGCCTTATGCTTAATCAGTAATTACTTTGCCAAGTTCCTGTTCATGATGCATATTTCTCCAAAATTTACATATTTGTTAATCCAAACAAATGAAATGTGACAAAATGTGACACGTATTTAATTGGTTGTTGTTCCAGTCTAATATCAGTTATCTCTAAGTAAACTCATTACTCCTGTATGATCACCAGTGACCTGCAACTGGTGCTTGGCTTGTGCACTCTCATAATTAATTTGTTGTGTGTAATCAGTTGTTATGCATTTTGCAACCCTGTGTGTCATCAGAATTTGGCACCTGAGTTTATGCAAACTGTAGGATGGTGTGAGAATTTTATCAGGAAGATTTGCAATTTTGATTCACTGTTTTTCACTGGCACTCTCAGACTATGGCTTCATTTTAAACAGCATTGGTCAGTACTTGGTGTTGGAAGAGTCTGCGACAATTTTATGAGCAGACAGTGGCAAAAATTATTTCTACCCCATGAGGGGACAAAGGTTGGGGGGCAAAAGTTTGGGAGTCATGGTTTGCCACTGCATTTATGCAGGAACGTTTGAATGAGATTTACTGTATGGTGTAATACATACCTGTTTTTTTTACAATTCTGAACCGCTAACCTGCTATCGTATGCCTGCAGCCTGTTATCTTGGTCCACTATGATGACCCCTCATCATGGGGCCTTGAACATGATGTGCAACCTGCTGCTCTCTGCTGCCTCGATAAAGTGTTAGACTGCATAAATCATGTTCCTTTACAGCATTTTTTTGTCGTTTTTTCTTTTTGTTTTGTTGTTGTTTTTTTTTGTATTATCGTTTGTCAAACTTATGTTGTCTGGCACTCCCTGACAACTTATCATCCAGTACCTTTCCTAACATTTTACTGACCCTGCTACATTTCCAGGCCAACCCTTTAATGTGTAAGTTGTGTCCTTGGTGGATCCTTCAACATTACCTTTTCATCAAATTGCTTCTATTTTTTTTTTAAGACTTAAGTGCTAGCGTGCATGTCTAGGCTCAAACATGCAATAAACCTTGGGTTTATGATAGAGATCCAGATGATGATGGGCTTTAATGGTTCCTAGGAGCAGACAAACGTTCAGGCCATCAGGATCACTGACTTTACAGGTCCTGTCTGTATTATTAACACACACATACAGAGAGCGTTGTGCTTACAGGTGCGATAGTTGAAAATCACCAAAATTACTACGGAGAGGACCAGCTGTTCAAATTTTTACTTTAACGGAGCTAAGAAAGTTCCAAAGGTGTGTACTCAGAAGAAAACATTATTGCATGGTATAAAGTAGCAGAGAAACGCCAATGGATCAATATTTAGATAAGACTGACATAGGCCACTCTGTACAGTATGGATGAAAGAAACAAAGAAGTTAGATTTAATAAGGTCAGACAGAAAGTTGAACTTGAGACCTTAAAAACTGTAGAGATCCAGAGAGTGGGCTGCATTTGTAATGTCTGATTCAGCGTGCTGTGAAGCAGAGAACAAAGATGTGATTGATACTGACAAGAGGTTACTGTAACACAGATAATAGCAGCCATAATGCACTTCCCTGAAAAACACTGTTGCTGATGGAAACAGGTGAATAGCAAAAGAAAGGAAAAGACCAAAAGGAATGGCAGATAATAGTCTAACACATACAGAGTGAAAAGAGAAGAGACAAAGATGGAGGAAAGTGACAAAGAGGTTCTAATAATATAATGGTGAATTCACATATCAGTGTTCTTTGTATGGAGGTTTGATCTTTCTTCATACCTGGAGCCCATTCTGTATCATTATTTCCTTCATGAGTTCTCTCGTCTTATGCACCTTATTATTACAACCGACCAGTTCCACTCATAAGACACCCATTTATCTCTCTGCACCTATTGTCAACCTATTGCTCAGTTTCCCTTATTGGATCTCTGTGATCTCAGCCACCCTCCTCCACCTAAATCAAGTGTCCCTCATCTATCATCCTGCTCTTCACTACCTCCACCCTGCTTTCTGTGTGTCATCTATTCCTCACTTTGTGGCTAAACCCCTCTGTCTTAAGCTGGGCAGAAAAGATCAGAAAAACACAGAATGTGCCGTAGTCATGGGTTAATAAGAGTCTGGGAGTCAGCCAGGAAGCTATTAAAGGATAAAATCAGAAAAAAAGGATAATATCCAAATTGAGATATATGTACAGATTACAACAGACATAAATATATAAATGCATCCAAAGACTCCTCATCTTGCTCTCGAGAACAGAGGGAAGCGTGTTCCTGCATGGACATAGACAAATCCAGACAGAGGCATGTGCATTAAAGATTTTGCTAAATCTACACTCTAATGTGACTCATGTCTTTTGTAAGTCTATGCCAAGCCTTGTGGTTATCTGGTACATGGTGCAGAGCCATATCACTTCAAGACTAGTAGAAATCCGTGACATAATTTGCGTAAACCCAGCCCCCAATCCCTACCACCCTAAGAAGCTGATTGCCTGCCAAACCAGTAAAGATTTCCAGCCAGCCATGGTCCCTTGAATAAACCCAGAAGAGGAGACTAAAAATGGTTTATCCTGGTCAAGTCATTCTGAATTTTTCTAAAATGTCAATTTAAATTCATATGCTTGCAAGTGAGGGTTGCTATAGTAAATTCAGACATGCGAAGCACTAAACCAAAGGATGTATCTACTGTTCTGTAGGGTGCTGTTAAGAAAATGCTGTAAAGCAATTCCACAGTGTAATTTCTGCATGACTTCCCACCTCCTATGTTCTCTAAATAGACATTCCCTGCTGTCCCTGCTTTGGATTTTCAGCAGCATAAAAGCTTTGCAGAACAGTGAGAGCAGTTCCCACTTTGTTCTGTACTTTTCCCAGACCTTTTCATCTGTCATCCAGCCCATGATGTGCAGGTCAAAATGAATGACTCATTGAGTGCGCTTATGTACGAGTCCGTAACTTCCGGATTCCCTAGGGGAATGCTCTTACTGGTTGATCGGAATCCGGAAGTTACGGAAGTTAACCCCATTGGCGGAGAAAGAGAGCATCACGCCAAAACAAAAATTTTGCCTCTATCACTAACTATAATGGCCTGGACTCGTACATATACGCAATCAATAAGTCATTAATTTTTATGAACTTAAAATGGGTAAGAGGTACTTCCGCTTTTTTTTACCACAAAATATACCGTGTAGAAAGCATTCTTCTTAGAAATATTAAAATAATATCAGGGATACAGTAGTTCCTTTAAGGACCAGTATCGCAGTCATTCAGAGCCATTGTCAATTTGGAGGAACTTTTTGAATTGGGAGTCAGACTGTAGAAAACTGCTTAAGCTTGCCTTCCTTAACGATTTCGGATTCCCCTGAAGGATGCATATTTTTGCTCCTGTTGTCAGATCAATTAAAGTAAAGGCTGTTCTTTCTAGGGTCTTGGTTTGATCAAGAAATATGGCGGATTATATGTTTAGATTACTTGATTCCTGTTATTTCTACAATGATGTGACATTTCAACCATTAATCATAAGAAAAAGAACAAAACAAAACAATGATTATCATTATTGCTTCCTTAAAGTAACACAATCCAAAGAAACTATCTCCCACTTATTTGGTTTTTCCAAATACACATAAAAGGTTTGAATAAAGTTCATGTACAAAATGAGGTTTTGAATACCTATATTATTACCATTTTTTCCTTTTATTCCCCATTCATTTATGTTCAATGAAGCTGTCAACTTCAGATAGCAGTGATCCACAGTGGCACATTGAGATGATATGACAAGATGATATTGTTGGTTATTAGGAAGAATCTCAGATAAAAACATGAACACCTCCGCATAATGCATTCTGAATATTATAACCCCACTCAGGATTGATAACATAAAAGCAGAGAATTCTGGATATCCAGAGAAAAGAAACAGCAAATATGTCCATCATAAAAGAAGGAATAATGAATAAACAGATAATTAAACAGACAAATAAATGTAATTCTGAACAACTAAGAGATTTACTGTGTGCCCTATGAAGCAAATGAGCATTAGTTTAATTTAGTGAAAGACTAAATTTAGTGAGCCTTCCTTTAAAGAAAGTGCACATTATTCAGAAAAAGTACATTTTCAGTTCAAGATCATTTTGGTTTATACAGCTCTGCAAACATCACACGTGATATAACTGGATGGACAATTGCTGCAACAATAATGCAGCGCAACATATCACACCATCAAACAAAGGGTGTATACGAAAAGAACAGTGAAGGTAATATGGTATTCCGTCAGCCTTTCCTTTTTTAACCATCCGATTAATTTGCAAATTAATTCTTTTTCAAAAGGATAGACCTGCCTTGCATGGAAGATAAAAATACTTGAAGGACAGGATACACAAAAGGCAAAAGGAATCACCAGAGTTTTGGCTGGCGGCTCATCACTTCACACACCAGGCTGTGATCGCAGCTTGTTAGAGGTGTTACAGGAGACCCACCACAATCAAATTACTTTGACGCACAGCAAGGTAACACAATCAGTCCCCTAGTGTCTCAGTTCCCTGTATTTTTTTTATTAGCTATCCACCCCACCACTGCACAGCTTGTGTCAGGTGAACAGAAGCATCTTGTTGTTGCCATCATCAAATCTATCTGTCTTTAGCCATCATGTTTGGGACCTGAGTAGAGTCCATATAAACGGACAGAGTTTCTTAAACCATCTTCATCTTATGGTCGCCTTATGAAAGTCCTAACTGTTGACATTTCATAACCACATACAGCAGGTGACACATTGCTAAAAGCTAAGCTAAAGGTGGATACAGAAATAAGGAACTGTGTCACATTTACTTGCGAGAATTGACAAGATACTCGTAAAGAAAGAATTCCTTTTGTCATTTAGACCACATGCCATCCTTTATGATTTTGACTTTGCTAAGTTTGTGTGCGTGAGTGTGTGTGTGTGTCAGATGAGCATTTGTGCAGCAGTCCCCAGGCGTCTTTTTGTACAGGACTAACTCCATTGTGTTGTACTTTGCCAGCCATGCTTGAGGTATTCTGAGCTAAGCTGCCTTAGTGTAAACTGATAGGAGGTGGAAGAGAGGTTTTCTAAATTTGTGCAAGTAAACACTGTAATAATTTCCATGTATCATTTTTAAACCAAAGCGAACCGGGACTGCTAAAGATCGTTAGGCCCTGCTCAGTCATGGCCTGCGGATTCTGACGGCACATTCAACTGAACAAGCAATGAAGTAATTGGTAAACACACAACCCAATGCTTCTGAACACAAGATATCAAGTCTATTTGGCTCGGAGTTTGAAGTCTTTAATCGCCTCAAGAACTTTGCAACCCTGTCTCCTCTAAACTGTGAATTCTATCTCAGAATTGCTTTTTTGATTATGCTGGTTGGATGCCCCTTGACATGCAAAATCTTTTAATGTTGAGAAAACCAAGGGAATCCACAGATGGTGCAGCCTTTCAAACATCATTTCAAGAACTTTCACTCTCTTTTAGTTAATGTGCTTAAAATGAGCTGTGTGTTCATGATGAAAGAGTGTGTTAATTCTGCAGATGTATCCCCTACTTTAGCTTTTTTCAGGCCAATCACCAGGAAAATGTGTAACCATTTTCACTTTTATGTATGGCTGTAGTTTACTTATGTAGCTTTCCTACATTTTCATGCTTTTCCCACCTAGAATTGCGGTCTGTGTGCATGTTCCGTTCATCTGTTTTAGGTTATTCTCTTCGTTTTTGGACATACAGTTACCATGGCAGCGCATGTGAACGCAGCGGCTCAGACTAGCTCCTGGTTTTTGTTTTTTGTGTTGGTGATTTTGCTTTTGCCCAAGTTACTGCAAATATGGATTCAGTGTGGCAGGGATGAATTGATGGAAATGGAAAGAAACTGTCAACTTTATACACTCCCTAAGCCGGTTTTCAAGCCACCAGAGATCCAATGAACTGCAACAGTTTTTACCATCCCCCAATATGGTCAAAAAAATGAACACCATCAACAAAAATGGGGTAAGAGAAGCGGTGTGCGAGCAAGGCTACATGCTAAGCCGCAATAACCGGTTCTTCCCAGTCTCTTCCTGGCAAACGTGAGATCACTTGCCAACTAAATTGACGAGTTTTGGCTTTGAGGATTGTGTGGCCATGATTCTGGAAACCTGGCTGGATGATGATACACTGCTGAGGCAGAGGGCTGACACTTTATACCGCAGCCACAGACATCATAGTACACTGCACACCCAACCTGGAATACCTGGCTGTGAAATCCATCACCCCTTCTTCTCTATGCTAGCATAATGACAATACATGCTTCTCGATTCTTGATATGGAAAATCAATTTTTTACTGATGTATTTTTATTAAAGAATAAACCCAAAGCAAGGTTAGCGGACGGCAGTGTTGTGCCTGAATGAGTTCACCGAACGATCGTTTATGAAGTAGGGTTGTTTATCAGACAAGTACTTTATAATATCCTCCCTCAAGTTCCTGAGATTTTTTCTAAGAACTAGTATACCTAGTTTGACACTCATTCAGAATTAGCATTGCACCCGACTTCATTACTCAGTAAGACTCCTTTGTAATAAAGCCAAAACAGACAGAACTGTATTCAAGCTGAATTATTCCAGACTTGGTTGTACGTAACTGAATTAAACATTCTTCTCCACTACTTTGTCTTGAATTATAATGTTTGGACTGGGGGTTTTACTTCGATTGTTGGTGCTGAAAGAAAAAAAAAAAAATTGGCTAATTCTGCATCCCTTTTGCTTTCCGTTTCAGTTTCCCTGAGCTCTTTCCTGTATGTTTTGTCTCTTGCTTTGTCCCTTCTTTTAATTGTTTGCTCTAATAATGTTCTCATGCATTTCTTTATTGAATTTAATCATGTCCAACATGGTCAGTATGCTGATATCCAGTTACTGGCATGTGACACAATGCTGTAAAGCAGAATGCAGCTGTTAAAATTTTGAAGAGCAGATTCTCAGGGCAGGGCTTCGACAGTTCCACAAGTGTCCATGATGAATGCTAGTGAACGATTAAAGGGAGTCAGAAGCTCAGAGTCTTAAGGTTGGAAAGTAAATTTTGTTATAAACAGATATCAAAAATATCAGCTTGATATTTAGCTTGAATATTTCTCATAAATAATTGCAGCAAATGATTATAACACTTGTTAGAATCAAGCGTAATGTAATTTTGTGAGAAAGCTCTATCCTCATGGTTTCACCATATTTTAATGATATTATTGTCATATTTCCAGGTGTGAGTTGCTAAAAGAATTCTTGTTTATTTCTTTAGTTTAAATATGAAAGTATGACTGCTGTAAACACATACAACACATTTTTGCCTGGTGGATTGTTCCTGTTTTCGAGGGTTTGGACTGTATGATTTTCAGCTAATGAGGTTCCACAAGAAAAGAGACGCTGAATAAACAAATAAATCCTACCAAAGCTGAAAAGGAAGTACTGTACAGTGCTTTGAAACTAAAACTCATGTTGCTTTTTCTGTTGTGAATTTAATCATATTTATCTGAGTTACCTTAAAATTATAAGAAAATATAATCAGAGTATAAACTGCCAACCCTACTCATGTCTCACAAATGGAGAAATGAATGCACAGGACAGGGTGAATCTCAAAGATTAAAATTTTAACTTTATTACTCTTATCTCAAGAGTAATAAAGCATTAAGGGCCAAGTGGAGACAGGCTCGATAAAAACTGGAGGCAGATGTGTGAGACACCCTCATACAAAAACAGAACCCAGAAGCCTGAAGAAGAGCAGATCAGACTCACATTTCGACATAATGGGCTTTTTCAAATGGAAAAGGCTATGCAGTATCTTTAATAAATCCCCATAACTGTTTAATCATGAAAAAAATGTCACATAGCCAAGGACCATCATGACAACTCAGTGAAAGACCATCTTGGTTTGTTCTTATTCATCAGTCTGTTATCATGTGTGTGTGTGCATGTATTGGAGTGTGGGTCCTCTCTCTAAGGCACTATGCTATTTTTAAATTAGTTTAGTCATCTAGTACTTCACAACCTAAGGCATGTCTTGGAGCATCTCATCTACATACTGTTTTGGGTATAATTAGATTTGCTTCAACCTATCTACATGATAGCAACAGCTTTGACACACGTAATAATGGCCATGGACATGAGCACTCTGCATGTTGATTCACACATAAAAACATAGAAATACAAATCCAGAACAGATGGCAAAACAGCACATTCTGTATTTCTCTTCCTCTCAAGCCTAGATTTAAGCAGTGTGTGTGCAACACACAACCACACACACACCTGCAAACTTGGGGCATAAGATAGAGTTAAGTAAAGATGGCATTGGAAATTACAAAATGCAACTGCTGTTTATCTCAAAATTTATTAAAAGGGAGAATTGTCCCTGAACGCCATCCCTAGTCCAAAATGACGAGAAACAAATAAATCATAGCGCTTATCCCAAACAGCAGAAGGAGAAAATGAGCAATATCCTAGAAAGCTTTTATTCTGTTCCCAGTGTAAATATGTAAGGTTGTTTAGTGAATTCTAAGCAGATGCTTACCTGATTGGAATTTGATTCACAGCAAACAGGTGAAATTATGGTGCTTGGTGTGAGGAGACACAGTTGAAATACAGCCTTAATTCCACCATGAAGGTTAATTCATAAATGCCTCAGACAGTGCATCTGAAGAATAAACTGACTGTGTAATTTGGTACATTTTGGAGTATGAATATATATAATATAAATCATGAAATGCATTAAGAAAACCCTTGGTGTATGCATATCATATTTTGCTTCCAAATGTAACAATTATGTTCTCTTTTTTCCCTCTTTTGCATGTTTCATCACTCTATCGTAGAATGGCAGGCTGCATGAAGTAGGCTAGCTGGAAAAGTTAATCAGCCCATACAGATTGCTTTATTTTTATCTCAGTCATTTGCAGGCATGAATTGGACAAATGGGTTTTTTTCTGTTTCTGTAAATGATGGAATGAATTGCCCTATTTAGTATGTAGGTTATGGCCATTGCTCTCATTAATGAATAAAAGGAAAATTAGAGTGAATGCATGCATTCATCCCAAACCAAACTAAAGAAATATGTCCATTTCTATGCCAAACAGCATGATTTCATTTTAAATCTCAAATGATTCAATAAATAAGCACCCAGACTGCATAACAAAAGCTTCATCGAGCCCTGGTAATGCAAACAAAATCCACTGAACTGCTTGTAAATTTCCCATCCATCCATCAATCCATGGTTGTTGGGGGGCATGTGGTCTACACGACTACCAGGTAAGAGGCAGGGTATCCCTGGATAGGCCGCCTTGTCCGTTGTAGGGCATCATTCACTAAATAGAATAATATGATGTAAAAATATTATTTGTGATGTTTGTATTTGTACCTAATACCTTTTCAGGTCTGTTGTTACACGTATTCAAAAATAAGGTCGATCAATGCAAATTATTAAATATAAGATGACAGATGGCTCACAGTGATCACAGGCAAGTTCATGTTGCAGGATTGCATTTGTCAAATACAATACAACACAATTTGTTTGCCAGAGCACAAAGGTGGATGATTTTTCAGGCCTTGATCCATCTAAATTAAAGAAGTCAAACTCTGGTCCTTCAGGGCCACTCTCCTGCCAGTTAAGGTGTTTCCATACTTCCAATTAGTGGGTCATTGTGCGAATTTGAAAAACTGTTTGATCCACTACATTTTAATCAGGTGTGGTTGAAGGGAGAAAAAAGCCAAAAACCTGTAAAAGAGCTGCTCTCTGGCATCAGAATGATCATCCTGAACTCCATCCTGAACTGAATAAAATGCCTACAGAATAACTGATGCGCTTTTTGGCTCCTGAAACCTCCACTGTTGCCACAAATACATCTATCATATTGGCCAGATTAATATTTCTTCCATGTTCTAAACTATTTATTAATTCCCACTTCAAAAATGAAGCAAATGAAGTTTTCATCTCTAACCGCAAATGATTGAATATAAATCAATTTCTTCACTGTTCCTGTTTGTCTTCATTTTTTAAAAATCTTTAATTAAATTCTGAATTTATGTTAAAATAGAGCTTTACATGGAATTTTGTGAAATCAAAATTACCTATAATTTTCATGCTGTTCATCTATTCATGCCACAATTGCACCTTTTCCTTCCATTGCCAGGAATAAAATTCAGTTAAAATCTTGTACTGCACATAAATCATCGTTTTTGGCCAGTCAGACTTATTGGACGTGCATATCAGTTTAGTTTGGCCATTATCTTGGTAATGTAAGCACTTTTTGAGAAACCTCTGATTTCTGATTTTCATTCAAATTTGTTGAATTAGCTGTGTTGTCAAATTAAGTTCTTTTAATTAACGGCTTTTAAGTAAGATAACATCATATCTCCCCTTCAAAGATCTAGAGAGAGCCTACTGTAAGTCTCTACCCTGGGATTGATCAGTCGCTGCCCCGTCATTAACTGTCTACAAACAGAAGTCAGCAGCTTGCCTTCTGCACATCAACACATCACTCCTGTGCTGGCTTCCCTTCACTGGTTTCCTGCACAGTTCAGGATCCAGTTTAAGATTTTTATTGCTTGTTTTTAAAGTCTTATAGCACATCACCATCTTACCTATCAGAGCTTTTAAGCTTTCACATTTCTGTCTGAGCCATGAGATCAACAAACCAGCTGCTCTTGACAGTTCCCAAAACCAGTAAAAAAACGGTAGAGGTGACAGAGTTTTTCTTGTTGCTGATCCCAAGTATTGGAACAGTCTTCCTTTTGGTATCAGATCTGCAAAGAGCACTGATCATTTCAAACCATTAATAAAATCATAGCTTTTATCTCCAGTTTGAGCATTTTCATTTGGCTCTTAATGTCTGCCTTATTGGATACATTTTATCTATGTTATTGTGCTATTTTGCAATTTACTATGATTATTCTCTGGTCTTCATTTTTTTTCTCAACATGGCATCACTGTTGTGAAAATGTTACTTATCTTGGAGAAAAGGCCACGACAACTGAGGAAAAGCTTATTTGTAACATGTTAAAGTTAGCCATTGGCTTTCTATCCGCACTGGTACCTGCTTCACTGTTTGCTAATTTGCTTCCCTGAACAGCCTACCAGGGTGAAAAGCTGCAACACTTGTCCCTCAAGTAATATTGGCCAAAAAAAAAGATGCGGATGGACTCCATCAAAAGACAGATGTCCAATCGCAAATTGGTGAAATGATATTTCTGAAATATCTGGATACTTTCAAGCACCCAAAAACTCTGTAGTAATTTAAATCACAGCTGTCTTCACATTTCCTGCTTGGAAACTGTTATAAGCTGCTCACTCATCTGTTTCAAATACACAATCAAGAGTTTTTCACATGTTTAACCTTGGTTTTTTGACTTCTTGTAATTCAACGCTGACACTCAACTTACAAAAATGTCAAATGATGTGCTACTGGGTAAAATTTCTATAGCAGTGCACTCATGCAATGCTTCACTGATCAAGATATTTTCATTTACAGAGCAAGTGTCACTGAATGATTAGCAAATTAGATAATAACTTCAAACTCATAAGGGTATTTTAAAAGTGGTTTGTAAGATTGGCTACGCATTGAAAGACACAAGCACACACAAACTATTAGCCATTACAGTCATGTCTGCTGAAACCAAGCCTGCATAGTCTGTGACCTGGTTGCCTGACCGAGGCCTCGTAGTTCATTCTCGTCACTGACAATGAAGAGGTGTGAGAGAGGAAATATCCAGGGACGTCTCTGTCATGAACTCCCTGCTCGTCTGTAACAACATTTAGCTTTGTGGTTGTGCATGTGCTTCTCTTCAGCTGTGTGTGTGTGTATTTACAGATGTGAGGGCTTAGCAGGGGACTGGCCTCCTGGCACTTGAATGACATGTTTGCTTCACAGCGGGTAAGGTTGTTGGCACGTCTCCAGAAAAAAAAAAAAAAAAAACATTGTGCAACTTTACCTTCTCTTTTGCTTTCAAAGTTTACTGGTTTTGTTGTTTGTGTGTGTGTGTGTGTTTGGGTTAAGGACAATGTCTTGAATAACAGCTTTTTAAGCGCCTTTAACATTTATCAGTGGTCTCCAGCATTGTTGGCTCAAGTGGAAAAAATATTCTGTCCCAACCAGGAAAGAATTAATAAAAACGTATTCTGTGTTTTATGAAATCATGCATTTTCAATTTGATTTGAGATAAAGGCTAGTTTGTCTGTGTCAATGTGTGCACTATAAACCCTTGAGCCATGAGAGCTTACAGCTCCGAGGGCCCAACCCCTCCAATTAAAGCACGTTAAAAGGCAGAATTCTTTTTACTTCTCTCCACAGGGAACCGACAGAGAGGGCTTGTCTAGTTTTACACTCTACCCAGAGTAATAATTACCTGAGATAATTACTTTCCTCTCTGAAGCAATTAATGCCAATTCCAGGGGCAATGGTTTGCAGTAAACCCTGAAAGTGTTTTTTTTTTCACCAGCTTGGAAACTAACAGCATTAAGTTTCTATTGTTCTACTGTCTTCATTAAAGACTTTGAGAGATGAAATGGAAATTCAAGAGAAATAACGCAGGAGGTGGTAAACTTGAGCAGAATGAACGTAATTAGAACAGATTTGGTATGACACAGTCTGAACCTTGTTTTCCTCATCTAGTTTTTTTTCCTGGTTCTGCATTATTAATAAGGGGTGTAATTAATGAATTGTAAAAAAAAAAAGAAAATCACATCAAATAAACAAAAAGTGTATCCTTTCAAAATTTGTAAATCAGGACTGTATTCACAAACAATTATGCTTGTTAAATGAGATCAGAAGAGTATTACACCTTTGTACAGGACTGGAAAAAAAAAAACTTTTGGCAGTGTCACTTTGAGCTGCATTTAAGTGATTGGGATCAGGATCAAAACCGTACATGTCTGTATCTGATCCTGCTGTGTACAAGTGTGTGTTTTTGCATTTGTGTACATGTGTGAATAAGCAAAGCTGATAGCTATCACATGCAGCTGGCACCCTGGGCTGAGTGCTCATACACTGGTGCCACTTTCTCATCATGGGGTATGCAAAACATTATGAGAGTAAAGGATATCCTTACAGCAGGAATCATCTTAAAAATCTGTTGCCACTTATTGCTCTTTGCTGGCTGCATTCATTAGTTTAATGCTGAGATCTTAATGTAAGGTCAGATAGAATGACACTTTAAACAAAATGGCAGATTATGTCAGGAGTATCGTTCTATTCATGTAGACTGAGAATGAAAGACACGGGGAGTAGTTCAAAATGAGAGCATCACAGAAGGAGATGGCATTTAAAATGTCTACTGTTGTTATTATATTTTGTATTACCATGGGAGGCATGGCATTGTCTCATCAATAGTCAGTAAATGACAGTGAGAGACACTGTTTTCATTAGAGCGGGCAAGAAACAATACCTTTAATGGCTCATTGTATCCATGATAAACACAACGAGCTCATCTTTTTTCAAATGTTTTTTGGCTGTCAGGAGCAGATAATATGCTTGTTAAATATTCATCTAATTACTATAGATGAAGAGCCTTTCTTGCGCTGCAAGATGACATTTTAAATGGCATTCAATAAATCCTCAGGTCTTTTCCATCTTAAATCAGGTTCAAATAGAGCAGATGAAAATTTCAAATCATCCTCGCAGTGAAACAGGGCTTCTACAACAAATCGAGAGAGAGAGAGAGAGAGAGAGAGAGAGAGATAGAGAGAGAGAGAGAGAGAGAAAAGAGAGAGAGAGAGAGAGATGATTTATCTATTATGTTTTAAAACATATGGGGAAAAACATGCTGCAGAAAGAGAAAAGTCACTGGTTTGGACTTATAGATGGAAAATAAGACTTATAGATGGAAGCCATCTCAGGACATGGCCACTACACTTGGAGAAGAAACTGATATACAGTACATACAGACTGTTTATGAACAAAGCCATAGATTATAAGTATCCAGTGGGAATTAATGCAAATGAAATCTGACTCCAAAAGACTTCTATTCGCCAAGTTTAATTTATCATGACAGACAGAAGCGGTCAGATTTGTTCACAGATCATCATTACTGTAGCTAAACATACAAATAAAAGGATCTAATCATTATATAATTTTCTGAGTACAAAGAACTAAACATCCGCAACAGCCTCTGTTTCTTACACATTTTCTCAAATGTTTTGTCTCATTTTTTAAATGACTGTGATATTTTCTGAACTATTTAATGCAGCATCACATCTCCACAGCACATGAACCAAGCCAAGCTAAAACATTCCATCCATGCTTTAAAGCTTTGTTTTTGTGTCGGTAAAGTTATCAGTGCAAAGTTTTGTTCTTTAGCTTAGTTTTTTGAAGTAGACTGGTTGAAAAGAAACTTTCCAATGTTTTATCACCTTGAACCTGCAAGATATTTCTTTCACTAATCTCTGTTTTGATCTGTATTATGTGTGCTGAATGTAAAAGAATGTCAAAATGTCAGACTGAGCGTTGTTGTGTAGAACAGCTTTTTGGATTCCAATTTAAGTAGAAAGTAAAACATTTCCTGGAACATGTTGATATGATAAAACTGTTCATAACAATATATATATATATATATATATATATAT
>JAVQJG010199348.1:0-16012 GCA_036024015.1 Craterocephalus amniculus | reverse complement strand
GGGGGGGGGGGGGTGTATATAGTTGCATCCTGCCCCTACCCCACTCACTGCCAATCGGCCTCCTCACCCTGTCCCCAGGGAAAAGACAGACCCCACAATCACCACAACTGCCACCGTTGGAGCCGCAGCAGAGGCTGACAAAGCACTTTGTTTCAGCTTAGCTGACGGCTCGTGCCAGCCTGCAGAAAGGGAAAAAGACTGACTGGGTGGATGGGTCAACACAAATACTTCACCCCTCCACCCAACCTGACTTCCTCCTTTCTTTCTAATCTTTTCTTCTTGCACTGAGTTCAATTACATTAAAACAAGCACACTTCACTGAGCAGGTAGCGGGAGAGGGGGAAAAGCCCAAATCAGGGATCAATGGAAATTGAGTCTGTTGTTTAAATGTGGTTACGTGGAGAAGCTGCACGGAGCCTGCAGCTGCTTTGTTTCTGTGGAACAATGGGAGCTGGTGATAAGGTTTCTGCAGTCCACACAGCACTATTCAGCTGCTCACCCAGCTGGACGTCAGCATCTGGAACATCTGTCTTTGAAGGGTTCCATCTCAGATTTGTATGCACTCATCATGAATGGGTGTAGAAGTTGGTAAGAAAACAGGGAAGTGGAATTTGGTTTTCGGAGGGATGTTATTGAGGAGCAGAGAACAAAAATATAAAATGATCATAAAGAGCAGAAAACTTTCATAAATAATTCTCTAAAAAAAGACATCTCCCTTTTTTTCTGTTTGATTGAATCATAATAAAACATATCAGTGAATTTATTTAACAGCCTTTAAAAATGCATTGCTAATCTCAAATTACCCAAATGACTATAAATAAATGTAGGAAATCAAGCATTTCAAATATATGAAATTAAAAACAGTATTTATCCCCAGATAAATTAAAGAAGGCCTGAAGTTAACTTCTTCATTCAGACATAAATGACACAGTGAGTAATGTGTATTCTTTTTAATTACTCATTTTTAAAAAGCTATTTTATCTAGTCAATAACATTTTATAGATAGATATTTTATCATTTTTGTGAAGTCATCAATTAACTTACCAATAATTAAAACATTTATATACCTATACTGTTTCCCACAAAAAAAATAAAGAGAAATATTTGAATTTTAAATCTAATTTGACTATTCTAAAAGTTTTCATTTATGTTGTCATTTACAGAAAAAGAAATTGAAAGCCAGCAGGCCCTCTGATGTCTTCATTAAGTGAATGAAACCAACAAGGCCACGTCACTGTCCACGTGAATCAGGATGAACGTGTTGGAGGAATCAGGATTAAAGGAATTTTAAAATTGGAAATGTCAATAAATCTTCCTTCTTGAGCATGTAGGGAGGGGTGGGGGTGCGACTGGCGCGTTTGGGTAGCGTATATGGGGCTCAGTTTGGGCTGAACAGGTCAGTATCATGATGAAAAAATAATTAATCGTTCAGGCAGAGTGAATGTCTCCTCATCAACCAGCAGGACCTCGTGAAGAGACAGGACCTGCTACAGAAATACGTCAAATACAAGCTGATGGCAATATCCTGTAATATGAAGGCTTGTTTCTCCTTCATTTCTAGATTTTTCCCTCCTGGGTAGCAGCACCGGATTTTGGTGACTGAACAGCTAATGGCTTCAGGGCGTTCTCCAAGTTCAAAAGTTCACCTTTTACGATCTCCCCGAGCCTGACTGACCACCTCCAAATAAAAACATTCCGACCTCTGTTCCCAGTGAGCCCAGCTACTGCGTTCACACACCTACCTACACACACACAACTCAACAAGCAAGCAAACACACACACACACACACACACACACACTGATAATAAACGCATTTCAGTCATTTCCACCAGGGAAACAAACCAAACAGGCCATGAGCTCGTTTCATTTTATGGCATCGATTTCTCTCGTTTTCCTGAACGTGGAAATAAAAATAAAAAAAAACATCAGAAAAACTCTTGCCTTTTCGTTTTTGTTCGTTTTACTTAGAGTTAATTTCCTTCAACTGTTCGGACATGTTCGCACATGTACAGCTGGTGATGAGGGGCTCATTTAAAACAACGCAGCCACGCGCAGCTGTGGGCTGAGTGGTCCACGGGACACCAAACCGTGACAACCCAGAGACATGTGCGCGTGTGTGAAGACACAGAAAATGCACGACCTCGCAGCGTCCCTACCGTTTACTGGCTTGGTGGTGTTTCTTTCCGGGTAGTCGAACCCATTCGTCCTCTTCTCTATCTCCATCCTCCAGTATGGGCTGGACCCAAGTTAGCCCGACGTCGCCCCTCACCGCCGCGGAGAAGCCCGCGCGCTGCACGCGCTGCTGGTGCGGTGACACTGATGCTGCTGGTGGTCTGCGGTGAAGCAAGCTACCGCTGCTCCCGTCCCTGTCCTTTGCTTGACTGTGTCAAGGCTCGGACCGCCGTCCCATGCCTCAACAAACTGCTTCCAGCCAGCGGGGAATAGCTGGATCCACACCCCCCTCTGGGATGGTGCGTTCGTGGTCTGAGATGAAAGCGGACTTTAGAGTTCTCAGTGAAGATGAAGTCTCCCTGAAGTTTAGAAACATTGACGGAGGAGATGAAGTATCACAAATCTGACAAATAAAAAGTTATAGTCACAGTTTGTTAAATATCAGAAACTAAATATAAATAAAAAATCCAAAAACTGGTAATATCCTACATTCGTCCTACTTTTTCCTTAAGTGATTAGCTTATCACAGAGACGCTTCATTTAACATAGCCTATTACCATATTTAATATTCGATTATTTAAAATTCGTTTTAGATGATATCAAATCAACTAAAACTAGTTGTTTTATTTTTCAGTTGAATCTGCCTTAAGCCAGCCGAAAAGCCTAACTAATATTAACAAGCGTGGTCACTCTTACCTGCCCTAAAGGCAGCACAACGAATATAACGGCGTTGACCATAGACGTACACGTGAATATGTAGATGGGCGTTTCCTCTGAGGGCATTGTGGGATATGAAGTCTTATTTGGTGCTCTCAACCATTGAGGGGAGACGTTTAAATAAAAAAACTATTACCTAGCAAGTTAATTTCAGTTACTATAGTAGCTACATGCGCTGTAAGTATTAGGAGGTCGTTCCTTAAATGAAAAGATGATTTAGGAATATAGTTAGGATAATTTAGTGCCCTCTGGCGGCTCTTCTTAAAATTACGATAAAAGGGTCCCTCGTTTCTTAGCCCTGTGGCAGGTTTTCTTGGCCTTCAAAAAAGTAATAAAACATGCCCTGCAGCCATGAACATTAAATAAAACAATTTCTTTATAGCTATGTTGACCACCTGTTTAGTTAGATATTAATCACTGAGAAATCAGTGCTTTACTCCTGGGTCACTGCTCATGCGGTTGACCGGTGGTGTAAATTTTTGTTTGATTATTTATTTCCTTTTTTTCTTTTTTTTTCTTTTGTTGTGCATGTTTTCTTTTTTCTTTTCTTTTTTTTCCACTCTTTCACCTTTGAATTGCCCCTACGGGTATGAAAAAAGTTATTTGAATTGAATGGAATTTGTGGTGTCAAATGGTCAATCTCACACACATTGCTTGTGCACGAATATAATTTGACAGAGTTAACAGAGTAAGGTCAAAATGTAATGAGTCTTTGAAAAAAGAGGGAATGCCACACACATGTATCACCCTGGAACTATTTTTACAGATGTGTTGCTGCCATCGAATTCAAAATAAGCTCACATTTTCCATGAAATGGTAAAATATCTCAGTTTCAACATGTTTATGTTCTAATGAAATATGGCTTTATGAGATTTGTAAATCATTGCCTTCTGTCAGTGTAACAAGAATACCTCAGTCTTATGAGTTTAGAAGGAGGAAATTCAGAATCATCCAGTCTTTATGACATCTTTGCAATTCAACAAACTAATTTGTTTCATCAGGTATCATGGATAGGTATCTGAGTATCAACTGCATAGCAATGAAAGCTTATTCCATGTTCTCTGGTATTACCTGAGAAGCAATGCGGTCCAAGTACAGTACCCTGAGGAACTCCATGGCTAACTGTGTGTGATGAGGACTCCCACATCAGACTCACTGTCCACTTCAATTCCACCTGTTCAATTACTTAACACAAATACCTGATCACCCAATCACATCTCAACTCAATGCAATAAGTCATGTATTCATGCCAAGACAACTCTATTGATAACACACCTTTAAACAGCAGCTGCTGAACATAAAATATAAAACATTAAAAGACAAGGTGAAGATGAGTTGCTTAAGTTCAAACTGAGCATCAGGGTGAGGAAGAAAGGGGATTTAAGAGTCTGTCAGAAACTGCTGATCAATTTGGATTTTCACACCCAACCATTTCTAGGGTTTACAGAGAATGGTCTGAAGAGGAGAAAATATCCAGTTAGTAGTGAATGTTTGGACCAAAGTGTCATGATGATGTAAGAGGTCAGAGTAGAATGGGCAGACATGATAGAAGGGCAACACAAAATCAGATAACCACAACTCCCAACAAGGTGCAGAATAACATCTCTGAACACACAACATGTCCAACCTTGAAGGAGATGGGCTAGAGCAGCAGAAGACCAGAGCGGGTGCCGCTCCTGTCTGCTGAGAACAGGAAACAATTCACACAGACTCACCAAAAGTGGACAATAGAGGATGGAAAATGTTGCCTGGTCTGACGAGTGTCCATTTCAGCTCCACATTCAGATGCTAGGCTCAGACTCTGGTGGAAACATCATGAAAGCCTGGATCCATCCTGCCTTGTATTTATAGTTCAGGCTGCTTGTGCAGGTGGATATTTTCTTGTCACACGTTCGACCCCGTAGTACCAACATGACATGTTTTAACCAGCTTAGCCTACCTGAGTGTTGTTGCTGACCATGTCCATCCCTCTATGAGCACAGTAGCATCTTCTGATGCTACTCCCAGCAGGATGATGCAACATGTCACAAAGCTCAGATTATGTGTAACTGGGTTGAGTTCCCTGTAATCCACTGGTCTACACTGTCCCCAGATCTTAATTTTACAGAGCACCTTTGGGATGTGGTGGAACAGGAGATTCTCATCATCGATGGGCAGCAACAGTGTGGTGCTGTCATGTCAATATGAAGCAAAACCTCTCAGGAATGTTCCGAACGCCTTGTTGAATCTATGCCACCAAATAAAAGACAGTTCTGAAGGGAAAAGGGGGTAAAACCCAGTACAAGCAGGGTGAGCATAACACAATGGCTGGTCACTATGTTCTGTTTTTTTAAGGTCCACAGTGAAAAAGACTAGGGTTAAAAAGGGTCAGATTATCAGGATAACTCACCAGCCTACAACAGTTAGTGTGCCTAATATATTTAGACATGAGAAAAAGCCAGAAATTCACTTATGTTCAAAGGTTCAAACAGAGGACGGATCAGCCACCCAGCAGGTGCAAACCCTTAATGGAGAGCAATCTTTTTCATTTTTTTCTGCCTCCTTTTCTCAGCCTCAGTGATGTCATATGACCATCTAACCTGGATGTGCAGTCGCTCTGACATTGCTTGATTTCCATTGAGAGAGAGAAATTTCTCAAAACCAGGTACAGGACCATAACCAAGTTTCTTAACCCATGAGATTTAATGTACACCACATAATCAGGATTTAAAAAGAAAAAAATCATGCCATATTTTAAATTTTAGTTTATGTTAGTTTAGTTTTCTTAGGCAAGATGACTGATTAAAGATCTTAAATTTTAGGAAATACAATGTAAAAATAACATTATATCCACCCGTTAAAGAACAATGTCCATTGATCTAATTAAGTGTTTTTTGCATTACAAAGAGCTGAATTCATGTTTTGGCCTCTGAAATGTTTGACACTTATTCATCCACTGGAGTGTGATTAATATCCTTGAATGAACTCCCTGCAGTGTTTTGTAAACTCAGTCAGCTCATTTTTCATTGTGCTCGGTTCCCCATGACCATCATTTATTCTGTCATACTGGGCTGCACGTGCTGCTTTTGAGCCAGATTTGTCACAATGAAGTAAGAAGGGATTTAAATCATCTGCTAGTGAATAATAGGCCAGCCGGTGGCGCCAAAAGCCTTTGATTTTTCTGGGATTCCTCTGGCGCGTGAACACTTTTTATAACTTTGAATTTACAAGAAGGGACTTCGAGTGGCATAAAATAAACTTTAAAGGCCAAATTATATGTGCACATTTTTAAAGTCTGTATTGTAGTTTGTGCTGCTTTGTTTTCTTTAGGTCAAATTAACTTCAGGGACTTGTCCTGTGTGCATGTTTGTGCGTAAACCCCTCCCACCCGTGGAAGACAGCGGATGATGGTTGATGCGCACTGTGCGGCCGGCTGCAGTCAAAGCGCGCAGTGCAGACACGCCACGCAGCGCACAATAATCTCGCAGCATAAAGACTCCACACGCAGAAAGGCTACTGAAGAACCAGCACGTACTTCAAGTGAAAATGGCGCTGAAATAGGCGCATCCCTTTACCATATGGACTTTTTGGATTGACTCTCGCTTTGGATTTCTGCACTTTGCGTTCAGACAGTCAGAAAAAAAATGTGGAGATACACGAACTTGTTCGCCTGTCTGCTGGTTCTGTGTAAAGAAGCGTCCTCACAAGGCAAGGTAAAAAACCAAAATAGCGCTTTGTTTATTTACAATTCATATGCATGATAATATGATGCAAACCAAAGATGCGCATTGTTTGGAGTTTGACCAGAACTGCAGCGCTACCATCCATCTCAGCCTCACCTGCACCACCTCTCCGTGCCGCAAATAAGTAACTCCACTAATACCCAACACTTCCCTCTGCTAGACCCTAAATTTTCTGCCTAGAGTAAGCAGATGGTTTGACTTACTTGTCATTTCTTGTGATTCCCTCAATGAGGGCTTTTGCGTGACACAAGTAAGGATAGGTGTACATAATTACACCTCCAGAGCGCACAGACCTGGTGCCAGCCGAGTGTGATGGGATGGCACTCAGTGGGGTAACGGTATTATCTGGCTGTCATTGTTTGTACAGCTGCTGGGCTGCAGTAACCCCTCACTCTCCCTCAGCCTAATCCAACTCCACTGACACACGCAAGGTCTGCGGATAAAGTATGTATGGTGTTTTACATGAAGTCAGTAAGTGTCTGCTCTGGATCCAACACAGAGTTAAAACCATACTGCCAGTCAGTAAAGAGCAAAACCTCTAGTAGTGTAGACAGAAACATCAGTAGTTCCCGATGCTGTTCCTCTGCAGTCGGAGCATTAAGCTTTGTTTCTATAGCTTGTGTTGGTCACTTTTATGTTTCAGTATCACATGTAGACAGCTCCACTTCAAATGCAGTTACACCTAGCCTAAATGATGTATAATTACTTGCCTGTGAAAAACAGGCAGATCCACAAGTTTAGCATTTACACTTTTGAACATAAGCAAACATTTTACATTTGGTTTTCAATGGGATGTTTTATTTAATGAAGATGTTAGAGTAATGTAAGAGTAATAAAAAGGCTGCACTGTAATTCTAAAGTTCATTGTTATGGCATATCAGAATGTGTAATGAACATAATGTTGCAGAGACACTTTTACTTGAAACAGTGAAAACTGATCTGTCAATAAGAGCTGCATTCTACATTGAGGACACCAGCATGCCCAGAAGTGGAATGGTCGTGTGTTTATGGAAGGGATATCTTGACTGTAATATTCCAAAATAATAATGTGTGGGCTGCCCATTTTCAGTCCTCGAGGTGAACTGTCTTGCAGGTTTTAGAAACCCTAATTGAAATCAATGCACTTTACAAGCTGTTAGGGAGATCTATTTGATTTTAATCAGGTGTGTTGGAGCAGGGAAATATCTAAAATATGTGGAACACAGTCCCTTGAGGACCAGAATTTGATATCTTTATAGCATGTTTTCCTAAAAAAAGCAAGCATAATTCAAAAGTCCAGATACAACTTTCAAAATCCTGATTTGTGTCTTGGAAATAGGCAATTTCTTGTATAGCTACAACACTGTTTAGAAACAAGGCAACACCTGAAGTGTTTCTGATAAGATTTTTACATCAACTTGTACACTAAACACACATTCACAGTGAAGCACAATTTCTTATTCTTGACTTACATGGTGGTGTTCAAACAAAACTTATGGTTCATTTTCACCATCATAATGAAGTTGTGTTATTAATTACCTTAATAACATCCAGTTTATCAGAGGTTTTTAACCAGTTTACTGTCACAGCAGCCAAAGTGATGACAGTGGCATCAATGAGAGACAAACCTGTTTAGAGGAGGGCATGGAGGGAACAAGAAGGTGGCGTGGGAACCAGCAAACATGTTTTGCCTGTAAACAGTGGGACAATTGGAGCTCATCGCGGGGGTGGGAAAGAGACAGCAGACTCTGATGCTCAGTTCACCTCGGTGAGAAGGTCAATGTTGTGAAATAAATTTGTCTGGGTAGTTCAAATACAGTTGCAAAGTTTTTGGAACTGAGAAATAACCACATATTTTACCTTCATACAGTGACCTGAGGTCAGTTCTGTGGTTGGTTTTGATGTGAGTGGGTCAACATGTGTCCTGCAACCACGTGTGGCCGGAATGAGGCTTTTATGAGGGTGCATCATTGATTAGCTATACTACACAAGCAAATTACAACACAAACCAGCTGGTATCACAGAATTATTCTCAGTTTTTAATTTTATTTATCTAGGGCCAATTTATAACAAAACCATATAAAAATAATATATATATCCCTTGAGGAGAGATTATAATATTAGAGTAGTCCACTTGAAGAAGTCTCTGATTGAACACACTGACTGTTTTCTGACTGCGTTGTGCAAAGGGTGTAAAGAATTGTCCATTAAATTCAGCAGCTTGAGCAGCGTTATTGTGGACAATCAGCTCTTCTTGATGTTGATTCTTGAGAGGCAGCATGGATGAAAACTCGCTGCTAACAGTTTGCTTTCCCATGTGCAGATTCTTTCCTTTGTCCTGATATGTCCAACATAAAAGGCTCTTTTCATCTTTTTGCAAACTTTTTTGTCATGATTGACTTGTATAGTCTTGAAAGAGTGCTTAGACCCATGAAAGTCAGGGATATGTCCCTGCAGCCATCCCATAGTAAAGCAACGTTTCTCATCTGTTATTCATTCTTATCTCATGAAACCAGTTTGAGCTTCCGAGTCGTCTGAATCTGAGACATTTGTGAGATGAATCGGAGACAATATGAGATCTCATCTGTTTATCCCACTTCTCAAGTATTGCTGAAGTAGTTATCTCAACTCAACCTCCTTTGACTCAACTATGTCTTTTCTCTTTTTTTGCTTACCTCTTGAACCTAAGGTACCCTTAGGAGTAGCTTTTGACCTCACATTGCTCATTAGTGCAGCAGGAAGAAATGTTTATTGTTATTTTAACAAACTGAAAAATCAAACTTCAAAATTAAAAATTAAAATCCTCTGGAGAAACTAGTTTCTTTCATCAGGAAGAAACTTCCTGCAGAACCAGAATCAGGGATGATGCTATTGTACATCACCCGACAAAGTGCACAGATTACAACTCATTTACACATTTTAGTTCATTTAAAGGGGAAGTTTGGTATTTTTCAACCTCCATTTACTTATTTTTGTAGCATGCTATACGATCATTTACTCATCCAGACAGTTGTGGTGCAACCATAGACTGTAAAAAGAAACCACGTGACCCATAGGATTGTATTGAGCTGAAGTGATGCACATTGGGCGTTTCCTTCCTCCGCCATCGTGGCACCGTCACGAGTCTCGTGACTGGCGGAAAGTCCAAAAATGGCCGACGAGGAGGAGCAGAGAGGGGGGCTGAGAGCCTTGGGAGGGATGATTGACAGCCATTAAACTCTGAGCTACGTGCTAACAAAGCAAACCAGGAGCTAAAGGGAGCTAACCATCCAACGGAGGAAGGCGAGTTACATATTTGAAGCGCTGTAAGCAGCTAAAAACCGTGGCTGTGCTACGCTAGGCCTCGTTTTCCCAGATATCTGTCACCTGTCAATCAAAAGGATGCCAACAACTAATGAGGAACTTTAGGATTAAATAACATCTAAACGGAGGCGCTAGAAGTTTTTTTACTCCCCCCACAGTTGTCATGAAGGTAAAACTGACATTTTAATCCTAAAATGGTTTGGAACCAGGCTGTAAACATGTTTAATTCTGCTGTAAACCTGGCTTTTTTAACATAGGAGGCAATGGGAAATTGCTCTGTTTTGCAGCCAGCACCTAGCGGATGAAGAGGGAACTGCAGTTTTCTGCACTTCCGCATGGGTATTACTTTTCTAGCGGAAGGTTGCCCCTTGGGTGCAACTTGAACTCCTTTGGAAGATAATTATATCCACACGTGATCAGTATATATTCATATAATGGGAGCGATCGGCGCAGGTGCCGCTCGACCCCGGAATTACAACAACAAAGGAAGTACATGTTGCATCCAGGTCACGGAGGGATCGGACTAGCATTTGCTAACGACACATTGGTGAAATGAAGGCGTTTTGTCGCAGATAATGCCTTATTTAGAGGCCAAGCGGCACCTGCCCCGATCGCTCCCATTATATGGATATATGCTGATCGCGTGTGGATATAAATATCTTCTGAAGGACTTCGAGTTGCACCCTAACTGTCTGGGTGAGTAAATGATCATATAGCATGCTACAACATAGGCACAGGTTGAAAAATACTGAAGTTCTCCTTTAAGTGCACAAGATAAAAAACATGTGTCCAGCAAAACAACAGATGGTTTTAGATGAATGTCACATTGAGGCCAAATTCCTCTCAATAAAACACAAATTCCTCCTAAAACCCAATTTGCCACATTTTTGGGAGGGTGTCAAAAAAATTATCCTTTTTTAGGCATGCATTTTTATTTTCATGTTTTTTAGAGAAATAAGCCTGAAAGTAACATTTATTAATTAGCATGCTTTAGTCACGTTATTCACATTTTCAGTCAGAGCTGAATATGTAAATCAGAGCCTGCAGATGAGCCAATCATTTGGGTCAGGTGTGTTAAAGTATGGAAACCTCTAAGACATGCAGGGCAGGGATCCCCAAGGACCAGGACTGAGAAACACTGGATCAGGGGTCCCCTTTTTGGTGACTCTGGTGGCTCTACACTTTGTATCCAGACACTAGTGATGATGTTTGACTTTCTCTCTTGTCCTGACCCAGCAGAAATGAACTTTCTCTGTGTTGTAGAACCGCCTGACTTTAAAGTTCAGCCTTGAGTAAGAATATGAGCGCTAATAAAAAGAGAAGATAGTGTCACGGGGCACAGAAAGTAGCCAGGAGAGAGACAAAGATTCTGTTTATTTGATTGTACTTTATAGCTGATTTCACGCATGATTCATGAAAAACAGAAATGACTGACAAAAATGGCATATTTTCCAAATGTTCAAGTGCTTCCAAAATGTTTTTAAATCAAGTTTTGAGGGATGCAGTATCTTATTAAAAGGAACAAAAGGAGTTTCCATGTTCACTGTGCTGTCTGAGTAAAAGTACAGCCTTTTGGACTCTATGTCTTACGTCATGTTCACAAATGTTGTTGTTTAGAGTCTATAGATGCATTTCTCATTTGTGATCCAGCCAAGTAAACACATGTGAAATCCACTTGGGTCACCCATGTGGACCGAATTTCATGTACTCAATGAGTCTCAGATAAGGTGCCAACTCATGTCAGGCACAATCCGGGTGAGGTTCACATATGGTGTCTAAACTACTTTCTAGAGACATTTCTGGCAACTTCTTGGGTGTGTTTCACAACGTTTTGAATCATTCTCGTGACAGCGGTGAAAACCTATAGCAAGAAATTTAGACATGTTCAAGCCTTACTATAGTCATTGTGCACAAAGTTGTCAATGCTGCTCATCAGTACATTTTATTTCACTTTTATTTGTAACAAAGTCGTCTCAAGCAACTTTTAGTGAATGTACAGTTCATGCCATTTCAGTCCAATCACAATCCAATTTTAAGAATCCATTTTTTAGCCCACATCAATCCAAAATATAACCAATATGTTCTTATAACCCCATAATAACAAAATGATTATGTAGCTAAGTAAACCAACAGATTGCATCAAATCTCTTTCATTCAATCTCTCATCTTGCATCGGTCGGAGAGAGAGTGGAGAGGAAGAACTCCAGCAGAACCGGAACCCGGAAGGCCAGCCATCTGCCTGAAGTAGTTGGGAATGTGATACTTGCATATATTTTATTAATTAAGAGACGCTCTAGCTATATTATGGCGACATTTAAAATCTGAGCACGGCAAGATTTTGGAGACCATGAAAAAGATAAATGTGCTGCACGTCTAGCTTTTCTCTAGTTTAGTTGCAGTATTTACCCAGGAGCTTTGACACTACCGGTCCTGCTCACACACACACCGTCTGTATCACAGTCCTCATTGTACTCTATCACACTGCGTGGGGTTTGGTATCTTACCCAAGGTTATGTGGTCGTGGGAAACTACTGTCTTAGCTTGATTTAACCAAGTATGCAGTTATCTGTACAACATATGAGACATATGAGGTGATGCATCTTTCTCCTCCTGGTTATGTTAAAGTTCCAGCTCTAAGGTTTGTTTAAGTACATTTATGCCTGTTTTACTTAAATGATGGACTTAAATCATAATTAAAACCTTCAAGTAACTTTTTTCTTTCTTGTTTATTTAGTGGTGTTTTGATGACCTTTAGGTCCCAGTGTTGCCATACAAAGTGGTCGCAGGAAAATAACTTGTCAAGGAGAACTATAAATACTGCTTTAATCTAAATTCTAATTGAACGATCAGAACCTGTGGGACATGCAGTAAAGGTTTTCAAACTCAGCACCTGCAGATGGAAACCTTACAAAGTAGACCAAATAATAATATTGCACAGCTGGGGGGAAAAGTGTTCATTGTGCGCAGATGTTTTTCTCTAAAATGTTTTAGCACTTATTCATTTTAGCACCTGTGATATTGAGCTTATTAAGCATTTTTATTGGAACTGAAATATTTATTTGTTTACAAAATTTCAATAAATGTTTTTAGATTGATATAATAACATATTTATTCCCTGGGGGGCTTCAAAGAAAAACAACAACTCTATAACTGAGCAGTGAAAAACTGCAAACATTTCACAGATTCAATAAACATCTGTTTTAAGAAATCATCTGGGGAAAAGGCATTGGCAGCATCAGCCATTCCACTCGTGTTTGAGGTCAGCAAACAAACGCTGATAATTAGAGAAGTGTCTCTTTGTGCTTAAGAGCGGATTATTGCGGTGTGTGGATTTTATTACGGAGCCGCACTGACAGCTTGATTTGCATCCTTGTGTTTTGTTTTTCTTGGTTTGTTTAGGGAATGAAAACACCAGTTTCACTGTATACAAGTACAGTTTGAATGAGTTACTGTGGCTATAAAAGAACATCAATATCTGTAATTGATCACAAAATTCAGTGTGGAGCAGAGGTCAGTATGAGTCAGTGTGGCATCATCTGTTCCGGGACGTGAAAGCTTCAGAGGCTTTCTGGACACATAAACAGGCTCGGCAGGAATGTAGACGTGTACCCTGAAAAGCAGCGAGTGCTCGATACACCTTGTGTTCTGCTAATTAACACCTGTGTGCTAATTCCTCTTGTTTTATCTAAGCCACTGACCTCAGGGGTAATTTCCACGCTCAGACATGAAATAAAATTCCTCCTTTGTACCAAGGTAATCTTTACAGTGGCAGAATATGACTGTTTACAATAAGCACTTTTAATTAGATTAGAGATCAGGTGGACTCTTTGGACTGGAATGTAGGCCCACTTTTCGTCTTGAATTCAAACTGAAAATTATGCAGGGTTTAAAGGGACATTTCAGATTAGATTTTTTTTGTGCACTCGCTTCAAAACACAGAGCAAAACTGCAGATCATAACAGAACCGATGTTTGTTTAACATGCAGCTGAACATACCTGCTTTCTTTACCATCCATACCGATTACCAGCTGGCAGAGGGCTCAAAAGGGTAGATATCCTTGTTTAAATGGCCACGGCTGCAGATACAACAGGTCTGCACTAGCAAAACACTGATTTAAACTCTGAGGCTAATGAACGCAGCGGCCTTTGTCTAATACATCTTGTGTTTTTAACAATTCCGAGCACAATTGGGGTTTCACTTCATCACTGTCAGGGCATGTTAGCTGTTAAAGGCTGCTGCGGTTGATCTAATCGAGCTCTCTGCGGCATGCGGGCTCTCTTCCTCCCATTGTGTAGACATGAGTTCACATTTGAGCCGTGTTCTTTTTGACCTGAAACTTGACTGCACTTGAGAGGTCAAAGCTCAAAGCATGCGTTAAATACCCTGCACTGTTAATCATTGCCAATCTTGATTGTGTTGCCTGCTCTCATGCTGGTAGGTCAGCATAGCGTTTGATGTGGGGCAGAACGTTATGCATACCAGCACATATGATTTGACAGGAGGAGGAAGCAGCTGCCCTGACAGGCAGAAGGATTCAGATTTATCATGATGAGCTGCTGCCAAATCTCTCATCTGCAGAAAACCTAGCGAGATAATGCCTGAGTCCTTCTTGATGAGACATGGACCAAAGTAAATCTGGCTGGAATTTCTCTGACTTCCCCACCTGAAAGCAGCCCAAGCTGATGTTGCTATGCGGCCGTCTGGCTTTGGCTGTGGCTGAACAATGCAGCTCAGCAGGGCTGGAAGCACAGCCTCACCGAAAGAAGTTTTATCTGCTAATCCACTGTGTTTTCATGTGGCTGTAGCATTTGTCAACCGGCTGCCTTTCCACTTGACATGGGTCAGGATTTGCTCGGCTCTGCCCGCAGGAGTCCTGCCCCATATCAAACCCCCTCCAAGTATGTCTGTTGTAGTGGAAGGGAAAGTGCACACCCCACCGTCCACACTATGCCCATCTCTCGACCCGCATTCCTTTACTAATGAGCCCCCACCACTACCACTTCCACCACGACTCCCCCCTCACCTTCACTAAGCCTGCAGCTGCACTTCCCAAAGATGTCCAAAACTATGTAAAAAAATGGTTACTATGGGACCAATCAAATAACAAAACATCCACCCAATTATTCCCTCATGTAAAGCCAAGACATTGACATTTATCCCCAATAAATAGTTGTCTATTCATGCAATCTGTAACCTCTAATCAGAACATGTCTGAACAGAACAGCAAATGCAATTTGTGTTTTATTAACAGTGTGAGACTAATATATTTAATGCTTTCTCTTGTCAGTTTAATTTGATTTGGTAATATCAACCAATTTCTGCAAGTTGGCACAGGAACCATCTAACTACTTTGTGACATCGCCTTTCCTTTTTACAGGAGATGCTCTGTCATTTGGGATTTCAAGTGACGACTTTTGGATGTTTTTTTGAGTCATTGTTGCTGCATTTGCATCTCAAGCTTTAGAACAGGAAAGCAGTACTGGAAACAAGTCAGGACTGCAAGCACACCAGTGCAGAATCTTTTTAAATCTGACTAAGGCCACGTTAATTTGTGGTATATATGATGGGTTTTTGTAAAGCAGCCTCAGTCTGAACGGTCATGTCCTATTTCATCCAAATTTTACATCACTGAAGTGAACGAGACGAGGAGACATAAGACAGCAAGATCAAATGTAAACCATAGAGGTCCAGCCCAGATGCCCCAGAGACCACAGAAGTCAGGGCAGCCTCTGGACAAGCTTAACCTGTGGCTTCCTTTTTGTGTAGTAAAGCCTGAAGTGACATATATATATAACTGATAGATATAATATAATCGGCTGTTAGTAAATGCTGGATCTTGGCGCAGTGCAGTCTGAGGGGTCCCAATGGTTTCACAGTTCTGTTTCTCCTGTCATTTTCTTTATTTTGTTTTGTTTTTTTGTCAGATTACAAACACAGTTAGGTGGTTTGGCTCCCTGATCATAAAATATTAAATTATGTGTAAATGAGTCTTAAGTTGTTGTTACGTGAACGTATGATAATGTGCTGTGTTTTGTGTCCAGGTGCTCCTCCCTTTGGAAACCAGGAAGCTTCATTAATTACTTCCTGGGAGGAGCCTATAAAAGAGCTGGATGAACT
>JAVQJG010199317.1:0-28569 GCA_036024015.1 Craterocephalus amniculus | reverse complement strand
TCCCCCTCCATCTCCCATCTCCCTCTCTGGCCCCCCTCCTGTTTTTCAGCTCTAATTAGCTGGCTTCTCCCTCTTCTGTGCTTCTCCAGTCACATCTCAAAGGGAGACGGATATGATTTTTCTTTAACCCAAAGGCCAACTTAATCAGCTGAATTAATGACTTTATTACTCGTAAGGCTCCAGGCCATGGAGCGTTTCTCTCCAAATGCCCACCGCTCCTCTCTCGGTCTCTTCCACTTCTTCTTTCCCCCTACAGGGATTTGTACCTTGCAAAGGTTTCTTAGAAATAAGGCAAGCGAAACAGAGACAGGGTGATCGGTGGCAGGATGGTATTAGAAATATAATCATTTAAGAGATATGTTTGTTATTAAATGGTAGATTGAAGTCATTTATCTACAAGCTGTGTTTTTATGGAGGTATAAGAGAAAAAAAAAAGGTAATTTCAACATTTTGACTTTTTTGCTGGTCTGTTAAAGATTGAAAATATCCCCTTGGCAAATAGCACAGATTCATTGCTAAGCTAAATGTCTACATTTTCTTAAATAGCTAGAATACGGTAATTAGTTGATACATCAGTGTCTGCCAGTAGATATATTGCCACAATTGAAAAACACCACTGATAAGGAAATGCACCATTAGTCTTCTCATTTATGAGACAAACTTGAACAGAGCCCAAGGCCTGTACACTGAATTAGGTTCATGTAGTGACAACAAAGTAATGAGGTGCTTCTGAATCTTGCTTCTTATTGCAGTGACAGAAGGAAACAGCTGCAGCTCCGATGCACCTGATCCATGTGGAGAGACGGTCTTTTTCCTCAGATCATCTGCAGAGTCAGACACCGGTCAGTCATTTGTTTGGTCACCGCTATATACTTTTATTTTGATCAGAATGCTGGAAAAGGGTCTAACGTTATATTATGCATTTATTTCTGTGTTACATATTTCTTTTCTTAATAGGTGGTGTGTGTTGTTTTATTTAGACTTGGGATGACCCATATATACAACATACTTTACATAAATTACAATCACTCATAAATGTATGTCTCTTGTCTATAAGAATGTGATGCAACCATACAGATTTACTTCCTTTTTAATGTTATTTTCTTTTTTTATAGATATATTTGCGCTTAGAAACATGTTTTATTTGATGGCAATGAAAATTTTTATGAAATTTTCCCTCTAGCTTACCTGGTAATAATTCTGATGATGAAACAAACTTTTGGATGTGAGGAAACTGAACTTAAATCTGTTTAACCTTAATTTCCATAGTCAAAACCAAATAGACCCAGCAGCTAATTAAGCTCTGGGTTAAAGATTATTTAAACAAGAAAAGAAAATTATTTTATTCTACTTTGTATGAATTGAAATTTTAACAGAATGGGATAAGAGATTCGGAGCAGCTGTATCTGCTGAGTTTGCAGCTTGACATTTTGAGCTTAGAAAGCAAACAAAGACATAAACATATTAAGTTTGAAGTAAATTAAACAGGCAACATAAACATGGATGAAGCAGAAATATAAAAAGACCCGTACCCAACTTCTTTGTATTTCACTGTGTATTTCTACAACACACACATTTCCAACATCCAGATTTATTTTTCATTTATTCCTTATTTTCTTTGTTTCTGTGACAATTTTCCACTTCACCACAGTCAGTTATCTTTTTATTAGCTCCAGCCAAATAGCATTTTCTAGATATTTTTAATCTTTTTGAAACATATTTCCTTCTTTCCTACACCATAGAAACTTGATTTGATTTGAACATGTGGACTGAGGATGGTGGTCTGAAATGGACAGCGCAAACTTTAACAGTAGCTTTACTACACTGCATCTATAACCACACTGCCTTTGGACTGAAAGATCACAGCCATTAAATGCTTTACATTTTTGGTTTATCTTTCAGCAAAAGCCAGGTGTAAAAGTATCAAATACTGCTTTTAATTATAAAATATATGTTAAAAAAACACAATAAATGAGCTAAAATATTGGGACTTTCAGCTTTGATAAACAGTGATGAGCTTAAAACTGCAACAAGCTACAATAAATGTCTTCCAATCAACACCATTACAGCATGCGATGATGCACTTATTGACAATACTTGTGATCTGTGGAGGGAAAACATTCATTATCAGCTTGTGCCTCCTCTGAGGAGGAAGTTGATTGAATTCAGAGGTGTGAAAAACACACACAGGGTATTTTCACATTAATTCATCCTGAACTGGTAAAACTGCCACCTGCCAGTTAGTTCTAACCTTATGCAGGTAATCACCGTCACAAATTACATTAACAGAGTCGGGGAGGTCAGTTATTCTTTGAAACTGGTATTTTTACAAAGAATTTCACATGACCATATGAGTTATTTTGCCTTCATTGGGAATGAAAGATTATTTTTCTAATTATTGTTATGTGACATTGAAGGTGGCATGAACTCACACCCTGACAACTTTTCCAGAAAATCTCACCTGAAGGTAAATTTTGCTTGTTAGCAGCAGTGTTTAGAAACAAGGTGCGAGGGAGGAACCTGCTCTTGCTTTACATCCGCTCTTCTCTTTAGGACCTTTTTGACAGTTACACCGGAAAGTTAGTGCAATAAAAACTGAAAATATACCAAAGTTGTCACATCAAACACTTCCTTTGGTGTATATTAATCTTTTGTTTACAGTAACGACGGGAGTTGCAATGGTTGTATGTGTGACAACTGCAGGAATAATTTATGTTTGCTCCTTTTCCCATTAAACTATGGAATTGCAATTAGCTCGAGGAATAATTAATTAACATCTTCACAGGCTTTTAGCAAAATTTGTGTCAATTTCTCTGAGTAAACTCTGAAAGAGAGAATAAATACAGAGCTTTAGTCAAGGAAAATCTCCTGCATTCACCCCAGATAACCGAACAATTATTGTTAAAAATGCTGTCTTTTATCTCTTATCAATCTTAAAACCAGACAGTCTTGCATTAAGACTCAAAATTTGCCTGTTGGGTTCAGGATAAGACAGAATAATGTTTTATTGGAATTTTGAATCAAAAGTTTTAGGTCTTACAGTATTTGCTAACATGAATGGTGTCAAATGTTTTGCATTCCTTCATCTCAGCAGATCTGACATCAGGCACAGTCTAGGAAACTATTTTGGATAAGAACAGGAGGATGAATTATACTTTATTTCAAGCTTAGGGGTAGTGATGTACTGTAGGTCTGATGCACTGAACACAAAGCAAAGTCGACCATAGCTTGTCCAAACCTGCCATCTACTGCTGGAAGCATGTATTACAAGATGTTATATACTAAACATGAGCAGTATCATTCTTTCCCCAACATTTTTACATATCCATGTGTTGGAAAATGCTTATTTCTCAAAGAATTAGTTTAAACTTAATTGGTATCCTGGACTCCTTTTAGCTTCAGAAATGCTTCATTCTTGGCGTTATGGAACCAACAAGGTGAAACCTTCGTCAGAGGTTCTGCTCCATAATAACATGACAGCATCACACAGCGGATGCATCCATGATGAGAATCTCCCGTTCCACCACATCCCAAAGCTGGAATATTGGACTGAGATGTGGTGGCTGTGGAGGCCGTTGGAGTCCAGTGGACTCATCATCATGTTGGAGATGATGTGAGCTGTGACATGGAGCATCATCCTGCTGGAAGCAGCATCAGAAGATGCTCCACTGTGCTCAGAAAGGGATGGACATGGTCAGCAGCAGGACTCAGGCAGGCTGTGCTGATTAAACCAGGCCATGCTGGGACTAAAGGGCCCAAAGTCGGACAGAAAATCTCCCCCCACCATTACACCACCTCAAGGCTGGACGTCTTGTGTGTTCAGGGATGCTATTCTGCATATCTTGGTAGGAGGTAGGCATCTCCAACCATTCTGCCCTTCTCCTATAACCAGCGACAGAGAGTTGTGTCACACTGGATATTTTCTCTTCAGACCATTGTCTGTAAACCCTGGACATGATTTTATGCTCAAACCAGCCCAACCTACATCAAGTCATCTTAACCACGTCTACATGACTCTAAATGTTTGTGAGTGTAATTATTCCAATGACTGAGTATAAAAGCAAACCTTCATAAAATCACACACTGTTAAACACATCATTGTTTCAGTGTTTTACAGAAATGTCATCATGTCATGAGTTGCCATGAAAATCTGAACACAGCTTTAATTGGCTTTCTACACATATTAGTAGCGACCACTTCATACTGTAGTGACGTCTCCATGACCTTGTGTTGTAACCATGACCAGTGTCTTCGATAAATGTCTTTATACTTATTCTGTTTTTCTCCTCTGAAAAGAGAATCTGACAAAAATCTGATAAAAAAATTAAATTAAGTCAGTTAGAAAAAGCTTGTTGGTTTAAAATTACAAAAAATTAAAAGATTTTTTTTTCAATTTGTAAGCAAACGAGCAGGCCTTACAAGCAAAAAGCTTCCTTTGAAACATTTTTAACACAATAAGGCCCGCTTCCCATTTCCTTATCTAATAAAGACATTTTTCTGTACTATTGCTAATAATACTAATATTAATAATAAGAATAAAGTTTCTTAGAAGTCCGGAGTCAGAAAAAAACTGTTTATTTGCAAAAATAAATAGTATAAAAGACTGTACATATTAAGCATAGTGATACAGGCCTGAGCATGAAAGTGGAAAAAATAATTTTTCACTGTAACTCCAGATGTTTTCCTCCCTTTATTATTTAAGCAGACTTGTGTTAAGAACTTGTGTGTAGCTAAGACCTTTGCTACGGTCCATAACGGTCTGTTTGGAGAAGCACGGAGGAATTCTGACGGTTAAGAGCTACTTGGAGGGTTGCATGGACCATGGATGACATTGCAGCACGGCCACTCATCAAGAAACATGTAATGTAAAGATGTAATGACTCTGTAGGATTTACTGGAGGGGGTATGGAACTTTGTATGTGGTTGTTTGGGTTATTTGGGTGTTTTTTTGATGGACACTTTTACAGCTTCTCAGGTGAAGGTAAGAAAACAACTACTCCTAAGTACTACACACAACACCACTTATGAAAAGAACTTTTTCATTTTGTTTAAATAATATTGCAGATCCAGCTGTTTAAAAATGGAGATAAAGTCCCTGTGGTATCTTTCCAAAGATACAAAATATCATCTGTGGTCAACGTGCAACACGAAGCGGTAGTTTCTGCGTATGGCTGGTCAGAGTACAGATCTGTATTTACATGCAAACATGAGCCACACTGCGCACGCATTCTCAGGATAAACAAACACCCGAACACGGACGGCCAGTCTTACGTGGTCACCACGGCAACACACTATCTCCTGACAGAAGGGAGATCTGCAAGAAAAAACAGAACAGAGCACGAAAAAGTCATTTTAATAGGATACGAATGAATGTAGAAGGCAGAGCAGGAAAAATAAATCGATTCACATAAATAATTCTTTTTTTTTAGCAAATTCTAAATAAATGTTTTGGTTTAAAACAAAATTTCAAAACATTTTTTAACACTTCTTCAAACCGTGTTGTCATTATAGCAGCAGGATGACGGCCTGGCGGCTTGGTTCTGTTTGGGTTTACTGGTTTAGATTTATCGGCACTGAGTAAATCTGACTCACGTGATGTGCAGTTTTCATGCATCTGCAATAACTAAGAATCGCAACAATTTTAAAAAAAGGGCTATTTAAATCGAATCAGTACCCAAAAATATTGTTAAAGAATCGAATCAGCAGGAAAGGATATCATCCTATCCCTACAAAATAATGCGAGACTTTGTGTTTGGCCAGTGTGGGTCCAACACTGTGTCTTGGAAATATCTCAGTCAATCTGAAAATGAGCTTGAAGGTAAAAGAGCAAGTCACCGTTTGGTTAGCAGCAACTAAACTGGCTTTCCACCTGAAGAACGTTCATGTGCTGATGGGTGTAAAGCCGCCTGCTCAGAGCCTCCAGCATCTGCACACATCCCTGTTTGAACGGCTTCTAACTCTGTGCTCCACTTATGCTGTGAAGAACATCGTTGGCCTCTATAATGTTTGATTAAAGACCCCGCTCCTGCTTCTTGGTCTCATTGTAAAGAGTGAATGTGTGTGAATAAGCAAAAACCCAGAAGTCATCTGCTTGTCTGAAGTTGTAGACGTATTTCTGTAAGTTATTTCCAGTCCAATATTCCAAAAACAAAAAACAGGCGTTAATACAGTGAATGCTATGATTTTATTTCCTCAGCAAACCTCGTTTGTGAACAAAGTGTGCGGACATCACATGCATCTGGATTCATTTCCAGTCAGAAGGCAACATCCAGGCACAGATGGGAAGAGGAATGACAGCATAGGTATTTGTTTTACTAAGAGAATTTCCTGTTTATCCACACCTAAACAGCATGCTCTTTTCTCTAATTACTTTTTCTTCTTTTTTTTTTACTGGCTTCCTGTTTGTCAAATAATTGACATGAAAATTCCACTGTTCGTTTACAAAGCACTGAAAGGTTTAGGGGCAAAATACATTCAGGATCTTCTGGGTGTATGTGGATCATCCAGATCAGGGTTAGGGTCAGTTCTGCTCCATGTTGGCAGAGTCAGAACTAAACACGAAGAGGCAGCGCTCAGTTTTTATCCTCCTCATATGTGGAACAAACTCCCAGAAACCTGCAAGTCCATGTAACCTTTAATGTCTTTTTTTATGCACTTTGATGTTTCCTTTACACCCTGCTGTTATGCCCTAAATATGTTATGTAAAGCACTTTGAACTTCATGTACAGGTACCATGCTTCACCGTGGTCTTAAGGTGACACAGTGGGTTACTTTTCAAACTGTTTATCCACTGTGCTTGATGGAATATCTAGTACTGTGGGAATTCTTTCCCCCCTCCTCCTGACTGATAACATTTGACAGTGACATTCCTTTTATGTTTTGGAAACTTTCTTTGAATCCACGAGTAGCAGGAGTAGTGTGCATTAAAGGTGTCTACCTGTCGGCTCACCTGAGACAGGTGGAAAATGCTCTGCGAGCGTTGCGGTGTAAAAAGTGTATGGGGAAGCCTTTAAACGTGTGTCCGTCTGGCACAGCCCTCCTCACGGCGTCCTGGAACTCCTCATTGCCACAAGAGACGCCAGTACAACGCTCCATTTCATAGGCCGACAGGGCTGAGGAGAGCAGGTAGGACAGGTGGTCGTCCCACACTGTTGCCAGATCCAAGTCCTGAAGGAAGAACCCCAACAAAGACCATTATGTGTTATGGTTTATGTACATCCGCTAATGTTTGTAATATTTGGGATATTTCATCATTCTTTAAACTGGAAAGTTCAGATTTGGAGGTGGATAGATACGTCGCTGTTACTTGAAAAAAAAGTGAGCGGAAAATTATGTAAACTGTTACATCCAGCCCTGCATCCTGTTTTTTTTTACCTTTCTGTGCTCAGAGACCAAGTAGCGCATCTCCAGCTCCAGCTGGTTGCTGGCTGCAGCGGGATCCAGAGATGGGGCACAAAGAGGAGGTAGGGGGGGCAGAGAGGTGGTGGAGCCTGGTGCACAGACTGAGCTCAGAGCCTCCTCACTCATGGCTTTCCAGCGTGACTGATTCTGATGGAAAAGGATGGGAGAACGGAGTTTGTTGCCTTACCTCAAAGCAATATGACGGCATAGAAACTTTGGCTGAATAAAACTGTTACAGACTCAAATTTACTACAAATAAATTGGCCATAATCCAGCAGCTCTGCTCTGGGCTAGCGTTGCCCTGAAACTGACCTGAAACAATCTTATCTACTCTAAGTCATCATGCCTGTTAAGCATCATAAACAAAGGTTTTAGTGTTAATACTGCATTTACACTGTTTTACTACTTATTCTGCATACTTTATGCTGGTTTTGTTCAATTATCGGAGCAAATGACACTGAAGCCAATTGTTATGTGGTGATTGAATGATCTGGATTTAATTGAAGAAATTCTAAATTATTACAACTCCATCTGGTCCATCCATTACAGCACGGCATTCATCAGCAAATAAGAAGTCTTTCTGAGGTCTCTGCAAACGTTCCTCTCTGTGATTATTGGTGAAGGGAGGCTCAGATCCAACTTCGTGTACAACTGCAGCCTCTGGAGGATCTGATGGAGCTTCAGATACCTGCTGCTGCTCATCAGCTGATCTCTAAACACCATGCATCTTCCTGAGCGAGACTTTCCCTAATCTGAAACAACCTTAATCTGATTTCTAAGTGACACGCTTCTAACGCAGACAGGAGTCTGCTTCTCATAGGCCTGTTTGCCTTTACACTGCTCCAAACAAACCGAAACAGAACAGGGCTCATTAAAGCCGTCCGGACAGCATCAGTGTGAACGCTCACTTAAGTTTTAATTAAACATCCAAAATTATCATTCATTTAACAAGGCATTGCTTCGTTTTCATGGAAGATCATTCTTTCCCCCTAGACTGCATGGAAACTGGGATTATTTCAATAATGTGAAACAAAATTAACAGTTTCCCTTTGATTCCTGTGTAGCCTACCTGAGATTGGTAGGCTACGCTTCTGCCTGATCTAAACAGACAAAAGCAACAAAACAGAGAAAATTTTAAACCTAGATATTTCATTCACAGAAGTTCTGGATGTAGAAGGAGTCTCTGTATGTCTGTGTGCAAGTTATTCCCTCTTTACAACAATTGCTCACATGGTCTACTTGCTTCAGCCTCTAGTAAGACAAGTCTTGAATCTGAAATGGTTTTATGCTCTACACTCAGATCTGCCGTTGTGTAAATGTCATTTAGAGGCTAACTATAAATTATAGGCCACATGACCCACCAGCACAACTTCTCATCCAGGGGAATCCCTTAAGAAAAGCGTGGACACAAGTCAAAACCCGCCCTTGCTGCTGGTCTGGGTGGTGATGTCTAATCTAACAACAATAAGTCAAACTTCCATTTTATGACAAAACAAGTAAATTTAGCATTAGCTCCTGCTACTCCGGCTCACTTCATGGGCTTTTAGTTCATTAGCAGCAACACTTGTGCTGCTCAGCAAGTGGATGTCCTCATTAAACAGTAAAGCTATACATGCGTGTCTGTTCTTTCACAACAATTGATTGCCTGCATATGAGGCATTTAGAGCACATTGTACCCTCTATATATAGCTGAAGTGCTTATGGGACATCTATAAATTCTTCCTTACACAAAATAAGTTGCCTTACACTATCCCTGAAACGGCACTGTGCTATTTTCAATTGCGATGCAATTATATTTCTGTGACATTAAAGTAGATTAATAAATGGAATAATGGACCATGAAAGAAGAACTCCAACCTGGAAGTCAAACACGCAGAGCTCCACAGCATCAGAGGGCTGGCAGTTTGCCAGGAAGGTCTGGTGGTTGAAGACGCAGCCCACAGTGCGGTAAGGGGAGGAGGGTTTGGGTTGGGGGGCCAGGGGAGGGGCATCTGGATCAATGGCTCTGTGCAGATATCTAATCACATGTACAGACCAAACAGGTTGTAATGCAAATCTCTACAAACTAAACTAGACACAGTTTTTTTAACATTTTGAAAACACTTGAATATCACAGCTCTACTGATTCATTCCAAAACTTAATGATGGGAACTTTCCAAAAAAAACTAGAATTTAATCCACCCACCACTGAAATTCTTCCCAAGATCCTGGAATATCCTGGCAAAGTTGGGGGATACATAAATCAGATGTGTTTTTGGGGTAAATATCCAATCCAGATGGGTTTCCCTTTTGTTTTAACATTTTGCTGAGTAGGAGGGATGGAGTAAAAGTGAATGTCCACTGACTTGTGCACCTGAAAGGCAAACCAGACCTGTGTGCGGTGAGAGTCTCCCAGAAAGTGATGGTCCCATCGGAGCCGCGGGTCAGGACCCAGGCGTGTGGCACCCCCTTGGCTTTGGTGCCCACGCACACGTACGCATCCAGGCCAAAGCCGAGCAGAAGGCTGCAGAGCAGAGTAGCGTGGTCCTCACAGTCTCCCTGAGAAGGACAAACAATGCTGGATCAGGATCAGAAGAATGAAATCACATGATTAATCACGTTCATCAGATTTATGAAGATTATTTTGCTTCCAAGTACTTTTGGAGTTGAAACGTTGTTTCAGATGTGTTTAATCCTGCAGTGAATTCTCCAGATAATGAGCCTGTTAGCCAGCTTCACTCACAGAAGCTCATGAGATGGAGTAAAAATCTCTTAAAGCTTGTGGCTACACCTTTGACCTTGTTACATATTCAGTTTCCAAAGATCAATAATAATTTTCAGACGGAGAATAGCTCTTTGTTTTCCTTGGAAGCTCTGTAGAGGGCATCGAATAATAACTTCACTCCCAGAATGATTTTCTGAGGTGAAATTGAATTCTCGAAGAAAAACCTCTTTATCTTATCTTCAGTGAAAGACTAATAACTTCTTTAAAAAAATTATTGAAAACATTAAAACTGCTACTTTTATTCCTTAAACCTTTGTAGGGGCGCAGAAGTCCAGTCCTCCAGAGCTACTATCCTGGAACTTTTAGACCAGGGGCGTCCAGCTCCGGTCCTCGAGGGCCACAATCCTGCAGGTTTTCCATGTATTCCTGCTCCAACACACCTAACTAAAATTATTTAATCATTGTGTAGAACTTAATTTGCTGCTAAATCCATTTAACTTGAGTCAGGTGTGTTGAACCAGGGATACATGGAAAACCTGCAGGACAGTGACCCTTGAGGACCGACTTTAGACACTCCTGTTTTAGATGCATCCCTTCTCCAACACAGCTGAATCTAATGGCTGAATTCCCTCATGTGCATGACATCCAGCTCTGCAGAAGTCTGGTAACGAACCATTTATAAGATTCAGGCATGTTGGAGAAGAGGTGCATCTAAAAGTTGCAGGAAAGTAGCTCTCGAGGACTGGATGTGGCCGCCCTGCTTTAAAGCCTGACCCAAAAAATAATGGCAAGACAATTCTCAGTCTTTATTTGGTCGTTTAATAAAAATGCAAACAGAGACAATCATATTATAGCTTAAAATAATTTGCAAAAATGGACAGTTCATAATTGTTATGTGTCAGAATTATAGAAGTGCAAAAGTCATCGACCAAGGCAAACACTTGAGCTTAAATTATCACACCTCAATTCCTTAAACTGTATTCACTGTCCATCTTTTCATAAGGTTAACACAAAGCGAAAAGAGAAAATATCCGGTTGTTGATATCGGAGGAGAATGGGCATCAGTTGGAGTTGATAGAAAGGCAACAGGAAGTCTAATAAGCACTGGTTCCAACTAAGGTATGCAGGATATCGCCTCTGAACACACAACATGCCAACACCCATCTTTAGGCTTCAGTTCACTAAGAGTCACCAAAGTGATGATGTAATACTATTGGCACGATTTAATTATCCCACTTTGGGCCCCTTAGTCCCAGCATGGCCTGGTTTAAGCAGCACAGCCTGCCTGAGTCCTGCTGCTGACCATGTCCATCCCTTTTTGAGCACAGAGGAGCATGCTGCTTCCAGCAGGATGATGCTCCATGTCACACAGCTCCAACATGACGATGAGTCCACTGGACTCCAACGGCCTCCACAGCCACCACATCTCAGTCCAATATTCCAATATGAAGGAAAAAGCGGTCTAACTAACTGGCAGGATGGACTTTATTTGGGGTTCTCACTTAAATTTCTCTTTTACATCTAAAGCTGTCAATAAATATTCAATGTGTGGGGAATCAAACACTGACCTGTGACCTTTGTATTTAGACAAATTAATCACTTACACTGTGTGTGTGACAGCAGATTTTAACAGGATGGATGATGTTTTCACAGCAGATCTGTATAATTCATCATGTTTCTACACTAATCTGTTATAGCTGCACCGTTAGCCGTTCTCAGAAGTGTAGAAAATGCCAAAGACAAGTCAGCTGGAGAGGAAATAACCTCCATAGTCAACAAATTGTCCATGACAGTAAAACTCATTCTAATTTCACTTGTGCTGGTTTAAAGGTAAAAATGGCCAAGCTGAGCAAGGGACTGTTGCTGCTCCTTGCTGGAAAAAGCTACGGGCAAGTCAGAATGATAGATGTTCCCCAGAAGTGCTAATATGGATGGTAGCATCAGAACAGGCTGGGGACTGATGAAGCTAAATTAATTTTCTGTGGAATGAAACTCATAAATCACAGCTGACAAAGGCCACTTTGTGTGAGTTGTGCTGTGTCTGTGCTGCCATCCACTCACAGCAGAGAGGCACTGATCACTTATCCGGTGGTGGTCTGGGAAATTCCCCACTATGAAGTCTAGAGATGAAAATGCAGCAGTCGGTCAGGTCTGTACAAATCGTCCTTTCTCAGAAATAACAAAATCTGCCCAACTCAGAAATGAAGTAGGCGTAATGGGAGCAGAGCCAAGTGTAAGTTATCGCTTCCTGACTTGTAGAACTAAGCTTGTGTTCAGAAGCCAGCAGCCGTAAACCTGTAGCATTTCAAACACACTCCACTCTAGCCATAGAAAACTTAACAAAGGTACACTTTCATTCACCCCTGGCTTTTTTAACGTGTTTGTACTTCAACATATCACATATTTAACTAATTAAAAACTAAAAAAGAATACTTCAGTCGAAAAACTTGGACATTTATGAACCTCTGAGATAAAAACAACTTTTTCATTACAACTTTTTTTCCATCAGGGATTTCTTTTTGTTTTTAAAACTTGGCACATTACCACTTACTCAAAAAAATTAAAAAAAAAACTTTCCCTCACCATCAACCCTACCATGAAGAAAAAGCACCTAGTAGAGAAGTGGGACTTTTTAGATTCCACAGAATGCTTGAACTCTGATTGGTGGAACATTACTGCAGCCTTCTGAACTTCTTTTTACAGTTTGATCCCCGTTTAACATAATGACTTCCATTCATTCATCAAAAAGCAACTAAAATACAAAAACTACTTTCCCTCCTGAGCTCAGACATCAAATAAATAGAAACTGCCTTTTCATAAAACCATACGGTTTGTAGTCTGTATGCTGAGCTTTAAAACGTTCACATCATGTAAAAGAAAATGGAAAGATAAATGTCTAAGTGTCAGCATTAAAGATGGATGCGATGATGCAGACTGATGTACTATCCCTAAATGGGTCCATATAGAGGACAATGATCTCCACCTTTGCCCCCAGCACCATCAAAGTGGATGTTTTACTGCAAATCAATCAATCAGTCATGATCCCAGAGGCCACGGTGAGCGTTCGATGACACATTAATCTATTCAGAAAGCATTCTTATATTTCTCTTGCCCGACAATACTCTAATAAAACTTTACTTATATGTAGTATCGTAGGATAAAATAATTTCATGGACACATTCATAATTGGAATCCATCCCTGTTGGAAACTCACCTTCCCTCTGCACAGGAAAGCCAATAATGTGCACCACTGCTCCTGCTTGCTGCCTCCTCCCCCCACCACCGGCGCCCTCTCATGGGCCAGCAGGCTCACAAAGCGGGCTGCCTGTCGGGGGCTCTCCAGGAGACGGCCAGCCCGGAGGACCCGTACATAGGAACACACAGGTCTGTTGATACCATTCTCATCCTGCAGAGCGAACACACACACAGTCAGATAATGAAACTAACAAATTATTAAAACCAGAAACAGCAGCTAAAAGGATTTATAAGAGATGAACCTGTGCAAAGATCTTCACCAGTTTGGACTGGTGAGACGGTCGGATCTCCAGGAACTCTCTCCACCACTGTTTGGCATACACCAAGAACAGCCTCTCCTTCTCCGCCGTCCTCTGTCTCTCTAGAGATTGCTAAAGGGGAACACAATATGAGAGCTCTTTTTCTTAGTAGCTGCATTGGAATTATTCTGTAATAATTCACTACTGACTCACACTGGATCACAGTGAAACAAACCACAGGCAGAATAAAAGAAAGGGATGAAGGACCAGGTTTAGTTATTGACGTCGAGTGAATCGGCCCATCTTTAATACACATTTTTATGGCGGAAATAGAGAGGCTGATAAAATCAGCTGTTATGCTAACCTGTGTGCTGATGATGTCGGCGCTCAGAGTTTCTGGGAGAGGAGGGTAGAGCTCCAGACTGATAGTCAAAACACCAGCTGGGACCTTGCATTCACTTCCTGTTGACAAAAAAAAAAAACTTGTTTAAAAGCTGCTTCTAAATTTAGATGAGAAGATGAGCAAAAACTACTGGTAGTTTATAATATTAGCATGAATTATATCGTTTTCTACAGCAGTATTTAGGCAAGGCAGGTTTATTTGCAGAGTACATTTTCAGTTTCAAGACATTTCAAAGTGCAGATAAAACATTAAAAGCCTAAGAGCACGATATATTACAATAAAATCATTTAAAATCATTAGAAAAGATTGAAAGCAAGAGAAGTTAAAAGATACCAGATATTTAAAAAGTTGTCTACAATTATGAAGGAAATGTTCCACCTTTTTACTCTACGTTTCCTTTAAACCGCCAGTTATACAACAAATCGTGTTAAAGTCTCCAGTATTTAAAAAAAGTGTTCTTTATTATTTAATGAATATATATAAAAAGTACTAATCTGACTTTGTCCACAACACATCGCAGCAACATACATCACTGGTCACCAGTGTTAACTCTGTTTTGATTTGTAGCCGTGCTGGGTGAAATGAGCCATAAGTGTCTCGGTGGCAGCTGTTTAAATTCTCTAAAACACTATGAGAGGAAGCTCCAACGCTTCCCATCTTGTCTCTGATCTGCAGTACTTTGAACCTGGCTATTCTAAAGTAGAGAAAACTAAATGATACATGTGCACATGAAAGTGGAATCAGAGTATTCACTTTCTGTTCCTTTTAAGAATAAAGATGTACGGCTTGCTGGCAAACATGAGCCATAGCTTCTAGCAGCTGAGGACGCTTTCAGACCAAGTGGTGAATACATTTATTATCATTCCTAAACGTTTACCGAATGATTGTTCACTGTCCACTTTATCAATTCCACCTCAGACCGGGTTTGACCCTTTTCCCTTCAGAACATTCTTGGTGTCATTGATCCAACAAGGTGATGGAAACCTTCCTCAGAGGTTCTGCTACCTATTGACATGACAGCATCACACAGTTGCTGCGTCAATGATGAGAATCTCCCGTTCCACCACATCCCAAAGCTGGAATGTGGGACTGAGATGTGGTGGCTGTGGAGGCCGTTGGGAGTCCAGTGGACTCATCGTCATGTTGGAGATGATGTGAGCTGTGTGACATGGAGCATCATCCTGCTGGAAGCAGCATCAGAAGATGCTCCACTGAGCTCAGAAAGGGATGGACATGGTCAGCAGCAGGACTCAGGTAGGCTGTGCTGCTTAAACCAGACCATGCTGGGACCAAGGGGCCCAAAGTGGGACAGAAAATCTCCCCTGCCATTACAAACCACCATGTAAAGCTCAGTTGCGACTGACGACAAAGCCCACATTTCATCCTATGTTTTGTTTTATGATCTCACAGGGGAATCTTTAAACCGCTGATGTTGATTAAAGTCATAAAAATTCAACATATCTGTATTTCTTTTCTCCTAAAAATACCCTTCATGCTATAAAATGGTGATAATGTCACCAATGTCTCACCGAGTATGCAAAGAACACTAAACTGTAAACTGCAACTGTGCCTGGTCCTACTGTCAGCAGCTTCACATCACTGTTCGGCTTTTCACTCACAGATGCTTTTTATGCTCATTCTTACCAGACAGAGGCTGCATGCCAGCATATCTGTGTATGCACCAACATATTTCCTTTAGCAATGAACTTCTCTCGCAGGTTGTTCTTGAGAAGAGATGCAGTTTTCTGTTTATGCTATAATGTGACATGTAAGAAATAACAGCCTAGGCTTATACAGTATATTAGCTGCATTTAGCAGTGAAGCAGCTGAAATCATTGTTGCTCACCGACTCCCATCAACTCCACAGCAAAGCAGGTTTTGCCACTTGACGAGCCGAGGACCGTCCTCCAGTCCAGGAAGTGGGACGACACCAGCAATGTCTCACTGGATGTGTCCGTCTTAATAAGCACAAAGTGGACCGGGTCACATAAGGACAGCATGGTGGTTGCATCTGCCATTTTACTGCCATCTTCTGTAACACCATATATAATAGAAAAGTTATTTAACCAGTATAGAAATACATACTGCATACTTTATGTATATTATGTGACAGCTGGTTGTTACAGCAGCAGAAGGGGTTTACTTTTCGCTACGGCATCCTTGTGGATCTCCAGGAGGAAACCTTCTTTCAGGTCCGGCTCGCAGGCACATGGCACTGGTTTAGAGCGAAATCTCTGGTTGCGGAAGTGCAGGTAGAGTGTAAATGTAGAACACACCTGACCAGGTAAAGGCTCTGGCTCCTGGAGGTGCTCGAGAAATGCCTTACCTCCAAGTACTTGGAGATAGAGGTAACGCCTGGATGGATCAATATTGGCTTAAAGAGAAGAGGGGAAAATAGGAGAATATCTTAGAAAATGGCCCATTATTAATCAGTTCATATGACTTTGTAAGGGATGTTTCTTACTTTTCTTCAGCTGAGTAAAATCTTTGTTATCATGAGTGGTGGGCTTGGTAGGAGATCCTAATTGTTCATCTGTGGTTGTTTCCTAAAAAGGCAGAAAAAGCTTCATATTCATTTCAAACAACTAGTGGTGAAAATATTACAGTAATTTCATTTATTACTACTACTACTACTACTACTACTACTACTACTACTACTGTCATTTAGCAGATGCTTTTATCCAAAGCGACTTATATTTGAGAGAACAACACAATCATAAAATCATAGAGTAGGACAGCATGAACCGGTGGACTGCTAGTCGTCGATGTAGCTATGTCAAGTGTTATGACCGTGCTAAGTGCTTTTTTTATATTTAAATAGAGTTTATGTTTTTATACATATTTAATATTTATAGATCATGTGACATCTCAGTTTTAAATAGGCTAAATTATAGTTTATAAAGTGTCTGAAAACTCTTGACAAACCTGGCCAAAGTGGAGGTCTTTCATCACTTCATCTATGATGCCCCTGCGCTGCAGAGCACGTAGGAAATCTGCTTCAGACAGCGGCCCGGGCGCTGAACTTTGCTCGTCCCTCACAGTCTCAGCCAACACCTCGCGGATTTTTCCATGGATATCCATCTGACAAGCGGAAAAAAACTGTTTCATTCCCATTGCATCTATCTTTACCATAATAACATAAAGCTTCCTTATAAAAATAAAAGAAAAAATTTACAAACACATGGCAATTTCCCCGTTTCCTAAAATATTTTTCATTTAATCCAGAAAGAACCTCTCTCTAAAGAAACCATATAGATCTGCATCAGTTTTGACAAAATATCAGACATCTTTGTTGCTTGTGGTATACATGCAAAAGAAATCTGCCACCAGTGCAAACTTTAAAAAGTTTCATATTGACGACAGAAAAATCAAATGGAAGATCAAAATTCAAATTAATCTTTATTACAAACTCATTGTCCATTAAAAAAGAACACACAGTAAATTAATTAAAGGTCATTTTAAAAAGTCAGTCATACCATTGTCTCTACAGGTCAGACTGATAACGTGTCACACTCCATGATACGTGGGAGACGCTGTTACCTTGTTTTCTGACATATTGAGTCTACACATGTAGCGTGTTCACTCTGCCGTCGACAAACATTTCACTGGCATCAGACCATCTTTGCCTCCTCAAGACTGTTCACAGCACATTAATATAGGCAGACTGCGCAGACCAACTTTCATGTAGTTAGTCCAGAGCTTAGCTGTGTACAGAGGTGTACTCTAGGACTTGAGTAAAGTTAGTTTTACTCTATCTGTGCACCAGCCAAACCTCCAAGCCAGAGTATTAGCCTGGGCATGCAACACTCTACAGTGTCTATAAATGCCCGCATCATCTGACAAGTCCTCAGTGATGATGTGCCCAAGGTACTTGATTTCACTAACAACATTCAGTACATCATCAGAAAGGTAAAAATGAGAAAATGTCATGTCCTTAACCTCCTTAGTTCTGGGAACCATGACCAAACTCTTGGCTGTATTGTATATAATATAATGCTCCAGGGCATAATCTGAACAGATATTAAGCAGCTGCTGCAGGCCAGCTGTGCTTGGACTGAACACACACAAATCATCTGCATATAACAGATGGTTTGGTACGATGTTTCCAGTGACACAACCAGTTCTGCAGGCTAAAGGTCATCCAGATACAGATTAAACAGCTCTGGGGACAAGACGCAGCCCTGACGGACCCCGTTACTGACTATAAAGGAGACAGACACACTGTTCCCCCATTTGATCCGTACACTTTGCTTTTAAAACCACACAATATAGCTGGGTACACCTTTTTGAATCAATTTGCTAATGATTTTCTCAGATTTACCCTGCCAGATGCTTTGGAAGCATCTAAAAAGCACATAAAAACAAGTTTTTTTTGTGTTTAGCAATGTTTTCTCTAAGAGCATATATACTGTACACATGTATGTGCCTAACATTGACTTCAAGCCAAATCCTGTACAGCAGAATGATTTCAATGACTTTGGACACAATACTAACCAGGGCTATTGGTCTGTTTTTGTTCTTAGTGACAGGAATGAGTAAGACAATTAATATGAGTCTGGTAAAAAAGGATGAACAAGAAAAGCTGAGAAACACAAGGAAAGCAATCGGGCTATCCTCACACTTCATGTGCCATAATTAAATCTACACAAGACTAAATGAGGTTACGCAGGCTGCTGTAATGTTCCTCCCATAAATTCAAAATATTCTGGGCCCCAGTGATTTCATCCACCACACAGAGCAGAGATGTTTAGTGGAAGTAATGCCTTTCACTTGTTTCCAAAAGTTGTTACAAGAGTTCCCTGGTCATTGAGACTGCTTTCAATGCTTTTTCATTTCTTTCATATAATGCACAGCATACTTACACTGGGCATTGGCAACCATTTTTTTTCTCAAAAACAGGCTCATATGTAGGTCCCGCCTGTATCCATTCAGTACAAGCCTTAGGTGCTCTGGTATAAAAGGCATCTACATGGGCATTCCCACCCTGGCCTTTTCCTCTATCTTTGTTACTTGACACATGTAACACTAAAAATGTTCTCATACATAGAACTGAAGGCTGACCTGTGCACAGGATCTTTGCAATTGCTATCACTGCATGTTGTGCCATAAAGTGATCGTCTGCCAGAAACTGATCAAGAGTCAGTTTCTGGCAGACGATCACTTTATAGCACAACACTGCACATCACCGCTTCTTTTGGCAAGTAAATATTTCTCAGTAGATTGTTACAATTATACATCTTCTCTTGTGAGACTGCTCTAGCACTAACTATAGGATGCACCATGCATTACAGCAAAAGATAACACGTCATTAAAATAAGTGACAGTTAGACTGTGTTGGTTGCTCACCTTGAGCAGGTGATTGTGTATGATTTGCTTCAATTCGGAAGCTTTCTCCGGAGGTAGAGACATTACAGCTGATTAGCTCCGGAAAAATAACCGCTAAAACCGATTCCTAGATTAGCAAGGAATCGCTGTTAGAATAAAAAAAAACACGTCGTTGCCCTATTAACTATATCTGATTTTTCTCTAATGTTGTCGACTGTAGAGCGGACAGTTTTCTGATGTTGACAACCGTCAGTTTAAACTTTGTGGGGAAAGCAAGCGGGAATCCAAATTTGTTGATGCCTGAAGAAAATAAAATACTTTTATTTAAAAAAAAACCATTATGTCGACTTTTAACTTGAATAATTTAGTTTAAGTATGTTAATGATATATACTTTTGAAAACAGATCAATATTTAATGAGATTTTGTGCTTTTACAGGAATCAATTTTTGAATTTTATTCAGGGATCATATTGGTCACCTTCAGCGACAAAACGTTAATAGGACCCGCGTAGAAATGTGTAGTTTTGTAGTTTTAAAGTAGAAAGGCGTGTTTTGCTGTAAAGTTAGATTTTTCTTTTGGCTTGTGTCACGTGTCCTTTTGAAGTCGTGTTCTATTTCTTGATCCTCTTTTCACATTAGACAAATATGCATTAATCATCCGTTAGGGACATTAAGATACTTATAACTAAACGAGTTTTTTATTTTTTATTTCCGGGTTAAATTGGGATTTGATTTTGGGAAAGAATGGTGAAAAACTGGAGATAATTTGTAGAGGGATTATAAAAGATTGTGGATATTTTAATCAAACTTAATTTAATTTATATTTACGGTGTTTCAAAAGATATACACACTTCAAATATATTGATGGTTGTGTCTGAAAGAAGAGGGAACAACAGGCTAATTTATTTTGATTAGTCAATCATTTACAAAATGTCTGATGAACCCACATTTCTCTACTATGCTGTAACCATCAGTTTCCTTGAAACAGCTACATTTTTTAAATTTAGCTCTCCCATGTTTATTTTGAACTTTAACACAGCGACCTGCTTCATTTAACAGAATATGGAGATAAAACCAACCAGTTTGGATTGAAAGGGTATTGTTTTGAATCCGTGTCTCCTCATTTTCCCGTAAATTATTTTTTTCTGTTCTCTATCCTTTTTCTATGTCCTCCAGTCAGAAGCAGCAATATTATGTAAATTCAATGCTAAACAATTAGGCAAGATAAACAAAAAAACCCCTTCAGATTATAAAGAGGGGCTTAACAAATAAAATACAGAATTTTTAAAAACAAAATTCTAAGAAGAAAAACATAAAAAGTGAAGCCGTATGAATATCCAGCCCCTTTCCTATAAGACCCTTCAATAAGACGTGATATGATTATCTAAATAAATTTCAGTCTGCAGCACGACTCATCAAAATGCCCCACAGAGCAATGAAACACCTGTTGGGAGATTCAGAGGATAGGGCCCAAATGGGGTGATCCATTTACATGCAGTCACAGAAAAACAGGCATTGTATGCCTCCAAATCTGATAAAGTATATAAAATACATATCACTGAAGACATGCACAGTTCTGTGTCCCATGATGGTGAAGAATGCGTGCAGGGGGACAGCCCTGGCCCAATTTAAATCCTGCCTGCTCCTCTAAATACACCATCATGCAGGAGAGAAAATGAAATTAGTGCAGCACTCAATACAATCAAAGCCTCTTCTTGAAATATTGAATCAGTTCCTGGAATCAACAGTAAGAGGCCTCCAGTCAGACTGCATTGATTTGGCTCATGGTCAAAATGAAATTATGACCGCATCAGCAGTGCACAGCAGAGGGGTGTGTGGTGTGTGTTTGGGGTGGGGGGTCGTAACGGGCACGGCTGGCTGTGAAAAGCTGCTTTACTGGCTCATAAACATGCACACAACAGCATATTTGGATAAAAAAGATTTTATTATTATTTTATGAAGTATTTCTCAGTTTTCCTTTTTCTCCCCCCTCCCAAAAAAACAACAACTCAGTCATTTTCCCACGGCAGCTCTGCAGAGTACGGTACTCCCCTGAATTATAATGTGGAACACAAGAATAAATGGAATGTTATGGTCAAATGTTTTTCTTCTGGGTTACATGAGAACATGTAAAAATCATGTGCCACGGTAGCGAATCAAAGTTTCATTCTAGAGGTGAGAACAAGCGAACACCACGTTCGGCGTCGGCTGATACAACGCCATCGTTTCTGCCAGTAAGTCACTGCATTGCAAACGTTTACATTGTGTTGCGTCGGACACAACCCCTCACATAACGTCTTTCTGTACTGATCATGGAGGACACCTCAGAGTACACGTTACTCGATTTAACCTACGTCAAGGCACATAAAAAAGCTACAAGGAAAACCAACAGGTACAGATGTGACAACTATCACTTTCTGCTAACTCTTCTGTTTGTCCCAATTTCTACATTGCACTATTATAGCTTTAGATTGGTCCCTGTCAGCTGAAAGCCAATTTGGTGATGCTATGGGATACAATTAAGGGAGTCACTCAACAAAAAAGAAATACAACTCAAATATGCTATGACTAGTATAGTTTTGTAACACAGGTGTGAATCACGTCAGAGATTTTAAACAAAGGAAATTCCACATTATGGGAGTGCAAGGCTTCATCTTCTAACAGCTTTCCTGGCCACTACCCTCCTAAAACAGACAGCTTTGCTTTGGTTTACTCAACAATAAACGAACAGTGGGAAAACTGGAATATACACACATGAACCCATCCAGTGGGTAAATACATGTACTAATCGGCAAAGGACCTGGCAGCTCATATCAGTCCACATGACAACCAAAATTCACAAGACGGGAAATAATTTACATTTATAAACAGAAAAGCAAAAAGGAAAAAAAAACATTCAAGGGGAGTTTGAAACATCGGCAGGGCAGCTCCCCTATGAAGAGTCCAGTCGCACAAAAATAGATATCTGGCCATATTTGGATGCCCTGCTGAATGTGAATGGAAGAACAGGTGGTGCCCTGGCTGGAAAACTGGTAATGCATGCATTTCAGGACTCTGACCCCCCCCCACACACACACACACACACACACACACAAAACCAAAAAAGAATATCCCAGAGTTAACCTCTTGGCTATGGAGTCCTCCTAGAAATGTTTAGGAGTAATGACAGTCACCACAAGTCCCTCTGACATGCGAAAAGTAAAACGTGTCCACATCCGATCATCACTCATCTGACCCTTACAAACAAAGAATCCAAAAATAAACCTGTCAGAACTTTTTTCTTTGTACTGCACCTTTAGTAGGTTTCTTTCAAAGCCATTTTGCTAAGATAGAGTACATTCATTAAGTGACGAGTAGGAAGAAAGAAAAGATCGTGCTGGCACCAAGATCCTGAGATGTTACTATTTTTGTTAAGATCTTACAAGAAAAATATACACACACTCATTTGATCTAGTGCTCCTGCATTTTGACTTAAGAAATAAATACCCTCAGATATGCACATATTACCATCTACATCTACTTAGAGAAGAAGTACCTAATCCCAGGTACTGGTGCAAAATAGGAGTCAATTCTAGGGGAGCCAGGGTATTTTACTGGGAGTACATCCAGCAGAGCACACCGGCGACCAGGGCTGCCCCGGCACCCACGTTGAGAAGGATGGGAGTCCAGTACTGCCACTTCTCTCGCTTCTTCTCTGACTCAGTCAGTCTCTGTTTCATCTGCTGGACCCTCTGTGCAGTGCTGGCGATCCTCTCTTCACGGTGTGTCTTTCTAGCACTGAAATAAAATACATATTATAATCCAAATCCAACAAAGTCTGTTTTTTTCCTTTTTTCTACAATGCACATCCAAGAAGGAGTCAGCACAGATAAATGGCACTGAGCAGAAAAAATATATAAATGTGACATGGCAGCAATGATGCCACAGGGAATATGTGACAAAATGGAAGCTGAAGGCGGTCTGACTTTCTTTCTGATGGGCAGTGTATCTTTTAAAAAAAATCTAAGACTTTCAGAGGTGCTGAGCTGTAACTTACTGTACAGAGTTCTCGGCCACATGACGGATATGGACGTCTGACTCTCTGCTCAAGAGGTGGTCTCCTGTGCTGTCCTGAGACTCCAGACATGGTCCATTCGGCTTGCTGTCATTAAGGTGAGGTCTGGGTGGTGGGGGTGGAGGGGGCAGATCTGGCTCCAAGTCATCTCTGGTCAGCCCTTTCAACACACCCTGTGATAATGGACACGACAAAAGGGATAAATAATGAACTGAATGTGATGTTACTACAGTAAAAGCAGCCTTTTGTTCTGATGGCTAATATAGCCTCGTTTCCACTGAGGAGTATGGGTCGGGTTGGTACGGGTCGGTACGGTCCTGAATGGTCCGGCCCATTCAGAGAAACGTTTCCACTGAAAGTCGAGCCACCGCCGGCATGCGGGGCTTCCAGCGCGGTGTCATGCTAGCGCGACACAAACACATGTGAAGCTAAAACAACATGAGCTATGTCTCTATAAACGTTTTAATTCCTCACCGCTGCATCAGCTAATTTTACGTGACTTCAGCTCCAAATGTGGGAGGAAACATTAAAGCTCCAGAGCCGATCAGACCCTGCTGATGTTTGAAGCCTTTTTTATTGTTTATTTCCAGTGTGGACCGACGGAGTTTGTGTCGCGCTGCTTTGTGTGTTGTTTTGTTTTTGTTTCTATCCGCGAATCAATGCGTGGTGTTGCATGAAGCCAGCAGCTCCGCCCAAACCGTACCGTTCCATTTTGGATGGACCCACAACTGAAGTGGGGCCATAAATTGTCCGGAACGGGTCGGTTTAATGGGTCGCTTCTACAAAGGAAACACTCAAAATAGTGACCCGACCCGTACGGACCCGCTCAGTGGAAACGGGGCAATAGCGACCCGACCCGTACCGACCCGCTCAGTGGAAACGGGGCAATAGCAACCCGACCCGACCCGTACCGACCCGCTCAGTGGAAACGGGGCATATGAGGACACCGAACAGCAGAGGACATTCTAAGAAAGCCATTGTGCTCCATAATCAAAGTTAAAATTCATCAACAGGAAATAGTTTTCATTCCCAAAAAATTTGACTAAAATTAATTGATTGATAATTAACATGCATTATGAGAAATACTTTTTCCCTTTCCAAGTCCTTGTTGCTTTTTTTTGTATTTAACTCCAATTAGGAAGCTAATTCTAACAAAAACAGTGCAGTGGTGGCAGGGAGCACCATGTTGTGCAAGGGAGCTCAACCACAGAAAAAGAAGAAAAGCAGCCACTGATGTTGCTGTCCGGCACCACCTGGGACTGAGAATCCAAAATTATTAATGAGACACTTTTTGCTGGGGGCAGCTTGAAAACAAAAAAATTATCTTCTCTTTGTTTTTATTTGAATTGTGCCAAAAATGAGCGCTTGTGAATAAGAAAATGTATTTGGGATGATTTATAAGAGTTGGGAAAAAAAAGCAATAAGGACTTGGAAAATAAAAAATTCTCATAATGCATTTTAATGAGCAAGTTTGAGATTGCAGATTGAATTTTGGTAACTTTTTGCCCGGGGCACTGATTGAAAATTGAACGTTAAACATCTTTTTCTGAATCAGGTTCCAATTTACAAAATAAGCTGCCTCAAATAAGAAAATGAAAATTCTGTTTGGATAATTTATCATTAAATTCAGTTACGTGTCAAAAAAGTCAGCTATATTTTGAAAAAGAAAAAGCATTTCTATTGATTCATTTTAATTTTGATTATGGAGCACAATGGCTTCCATAACATTCAGACATGTTATTAAAACCAAACAAATCCAACTGTATACAAAAAACTACTAAAAACAAACATCTATTTCACTCATTTTATTTTCAGCTCTTTGTCTTGTGTGTGCAAGGCTGTAGGGTCTTGCAGGGATCTGTACCAAACAAAAATCTAAGGTCAGATAAACACTTCACTATGACATGCGCTTCACTATGCGCCATGGAAAAATTCACTTCGTACTGTGAAACGGTCGGCTACATGCTTTTAAAACTTTTAAAAACACAAACATGGACCATGTTGCTATTATTTTAGCAAAAAGCGGACCGTCCTACGCTACGGAGTGATCTAAGAGGTCATTCGCCCTTTTTCCATGGCGCATGGTGGTGACATAATCTCTGTTGCAGGTCAGCACCAAAGGCTTGAAAGGACCCCGGAATGACAACAAAAAAAGGAAGTAGAAGCTGCATCCAGCTAACAGAGGGATCGGGCTAGCATTTGTTAACGACACCTTGGTAAAATGAAGGCGTTTTGTGGCAGATAATGCCTTATTTAGAGGCCGAGCAGAAATTACCTCGTCGCTCCCATTATATAGAAATATGCCGATCCCGTGTGGACATATTTTCTGATGGAGTTCGAGTTGTGCCACAACTGTCTTGATGAATAAATGATCGTATAGCATGCTACAACATAGGTACAGGTTGAAAAATACCGAACTTCCCCTTTAAAATTATTCCACACATCCATCTTTCTTTTCTTTGCTTGTGCACACAGACTAAAGATACAACCACAGTTAAAGGTACTTCCGCGTGGTAGTTACTGTAGTTAGTGCTGGCTCTTTCCACAGATGGACTGACAGCAATCATATCACTAGCCTGGCGTTACACCTTCTGTTTGGTCAGTGCAAACGAGCAAAAATGGAAGACTAGCGTGGATAAAGGCACTTCTTCTTCACAGCATGACATCTATGTAAAAGAGATATTTATAATATTTGCAGTTTGGCTGTCTGCTGGCAACAAAAAGAGTTTGCTCAAGTTTTATGAAAATATTTTCTCATTTATCTCATGCCAATAAGCTAGCTGGCAGTGGGTCTGCTGACATAAAAAGATTTCCACTATTATACAGAAACCCCACACAAGACGCTTCAAGCTATTCACAGATTGCGCTCAGTCATCCACAAGTAGAGTATATGATTGCTGATTCATGAATAGTTTTCTTCTATTGCTATTCCAGGGTTGCAGTTTTCTCATTAGAGACCCCCCTCACTAAGCACCATCAGCAATGAGCCCTGCGGGTTTGGTGCAGCAGTGGAAATGGCCACGGTGCTGTGACGACATCGCGATTCCTTTGCACAGTGGAACAGTGGATAGCAAATTAACTTCACCGTAACTAATATGTATAATCAAATGGATCAGATTCCAGGCCGATACGAGTTTAAATGAAAAGACCCGTGGTTCAGATGCAGGCATGAAACTCCTTTAAACGCGACAGCACACTGTGGTGCAAGTCACCATAAAGAGAATCGAAGACGTTTATTTTTTCTTCTACAATGAAAAGTTATGGAAGCATATTTTGCAAAACTAAACACATCTATCTCCTGATGCCTGTGTAAGTGGAAGCCGGAGACCTGGGATCTTCTTGGCCCTTTGTGGGTTTATCCAGACAAATCTCAAAATGTTTGTGTTCTGCTTCCCCACAGCTAAGCTTCAGTGAGGTTTCTGACTGGAACTGGAGCTTACCAGAAAAGAACAAATAAACTTGCAGCACTCCAAAAATGAGCATTAGACGTGTCCTAATCCCATGCCTTGTGACCCAGCTACCTGTGCTGCTGAGTTGTCCCTCAGAATGAGCTTGGCTCCTTCGATGACAGCCATGTAGGAGAAGCGGAGCTGGTCGGGAGTCTGGATCAGGCCCATCCGATATTCCCTCATGTCTAGTAGCACCTGTTTTATGTCCACTGACGACGAGCTCCTCCTCTTGTCTATCTGCAAAACACATCCATTTGTTCTTAAAGGATACATGTAGGACTTTCTAGTTAATCCAGTATGTTACACAACACTCATTCCCATCACATTGCTTAACATGATATCACACTGCGTGTCATGAAGCCATGGAGTTTTGGTATCACGCAACCCAGATTTCCTGGTATTACAAGCATTTCTGTTCATGAATGACTGAACACTCTAAACGTGGCTCACTCGTTTCATCGGAACAGGGGCTGGACTTTGATAAGATTTACTGACACGACCACATTCCTCACCAACAATTCATCATCAAAAGGTAACTGAAGTCCAAATGGTGTGACAGAAAATTAAATTGGGATATCACAGTAGAGAGTATATTGGTGCCATTTTTGTAACAGTTTCCTTTTTCCATCTTGTGCTGTACACTCTGAAAGTCCACACTTTACTAAAACCTAACAATAGGATGTGAAAGTTTTTTGTGGATTTTCTAGTCACCTGTTTTTCCTTCACATTTTTCTCTCTGGACCTTTTCTTCACATTCAAACAAGGTTAAGGCCCCTAAAATAACTAAAACTGTTAGACAATGTGAAGACTGTCTGTTCATCCACTCATCCATCTTTTTAAATTTACATATAAATCAGCCACTGACTGCACAGAACAGACGCATCACAACCCTGCTGTCTTAAAACAAGACTTCCACAACATATAAACAGTGGGATTTGCAGGAACCACAGATATTTTGCCAGCCTTCTGATAACATTGATTCAGAGGCAGAGGATACAGGTTTTCAATGTGTCCCTGCTTCAACACACCTCAGATTTGTGTCATTTTGCAAAACTTAGTGGCGTAGTGGGTAGGGATGCAAACAATTAATCGATTATCGATTAATTGTCGATGAGAAATTACTCGATTAAAATAAATTAATTGCAATTAATTGCATTTTGAACCCGTAATTCCCCGCACTAGACGCGAGACGTCCTTGACGCGGAAGCGGGAACAAAGAAGAAGCTGTCCTCTGATAAACAAACTAGAAGCGGTAAACTGGCAGGATGAAGAGGACCAAACGGAGTCTGGTATGAAACCAATTTAAGTTGGTGAATGACGGCAAAGATGCCAAAATTTGTTTCAGTATTTTGAAGTACAACTCCACAATGTTGCTGAATTATCACCTCAGTTCGGCCCACTCAGCTGTGCTGCATGGAGCGAGTCTCAGCCTACAATCACCAATCACAATGACCGGTTTCTGTTGCATTAAATCAGCCGTACATGTAGTGTTGTTGAAGATAAATGTAGGGAGATGCTGCCGTAGTGTAATTCACTTTTTTCATTAACTACGGTGCTGACTATGGTCGGTGGTCACTCATTTTATTATTTTAAGACTAATATAGTTTCAAGGCAGTCATTTTCATTTTTGTTCTATTTATGAATGTACTATTTAAGAAGTTTATTTAGCTTCTAACAGACAGTGCACTTATTTATTTCAGAAAAATAGCCGCTTATCAATTAATCGATCATCGATCGAT